>JAAOAQ010000297.1:0-73467 GCA_013396025.1 Fusarium phyllophilum | reverse complement strand
CCGGCTTTGGCGTGGTCGTCAGTCGCATTAGGTTGGGATAAAGGTAGAGTTTATCCAACAATCCAAGCGGGATGGCCTCTTATGAAGGTCGGGGGCGGGGCGGGGGCTTGGGGCAACCGGTTGTGTCGTAGGCTCCTCGGCCCATGTTAGAGGGTGCTGATGATCCTTCAATCATGTTGTCTGTTGTTGCGAGAATGTGTAAATGAATGAGTTGTTGTTGTTGCTGTGTTGCAGGTCAGTCATGCTGCGGGGGTGAATGAAGTGTGCAATGTATATGAAAAGGCGAAAGGGCTTTGGAAGTATATATAGGACAATGGAATGAACAAGGACGCAGACTGTTATTGGTATCTCAAAGGAAGACCAAGACAGGCACCAGCGCGAGGACTTGGTGAAGTGATTTTGGTAAGCGATTTTGACTTACAAGGAATACTCGTCTTGGTGCGACAGAGTGTACAAAGGGTATTGAGCGAATGTGAGCGCGGATTGGCTAAAAGATTGAAGCGACAGAGAAACAGGAAGCCGAATGGTATTCAAGATGCGAGCGTCACCAATATAATTGGAGCGTGTTTCGGACAGGCAAAGGAGTGATGGTTGAGTTTGGCGAGAGACGTCGACACCGGAACGTTGGAATAGGCAACACGAGCGAGAGATGATGTCGCAGACGTATTGGTATTGTATTGTAGATGAACGAAGGGCGGACAGGTGCGTCTCTTGAGGAGGGAGGGAGTGAGTGAGTGAAAGGGGGCTCGTTACAGGTGGATGTGAGGGAAAGTTATGCTTTTTGCGCAACAGCCCAAATAAGTAACAAGATCCAATAAGGGGAAACCTTTTTTTTATTTGGGGTGACTCGAGCTTTGCTTTCCGTCAAGGGGATGGGATGTATGGGGATGGGGATGGGATGGGATGGGATGGACGGATCGTTGCCGTAATACGGTAGCGTAGCGTAGCTTTCTCAGCTCGTAGTTGAGTTCAGGCACAAGGCACGCTGCAGTGGCGCCGGTCGGATGGTCGAATGAGTGTGGGTCAGGCGAACGGGGCCGAATATTACGAAGGGGGTGTAGGTATTTCCCTTCCTTTGCTGGTCCTGGCCTGGGCTAGTTCGAGACTTTAGACTTGCTTCCAAGAGGTGATGTGACCTGATGAATGAGGCAAGGCGAGATGAGGTTGCTGATGAGTGAGTGAGTGAGTGTCTAGTCGTCAAGTTAGGCTAGTTTTATAATTAACTAGTCGTCAAAAGTCGTCCAAGTCGTTCGCTTAATTGTGAGTTATAAGCGTGTGTGTATGTGTAAGTGATTCACTCTCAGAGATGTAGAAGATGATCAAGCAGGAGAACACAAGTCTTGAGCTGATGAGGTGGGCGGCTGAGAGGACTTAAAAGGGAGTTTGTTCCAAAGGGAGACGTGAAGTGAAGTTCTGAATGGAGGAACGAAGTGCGAAGCAAGACGCTTTTGTACAGAGCACACCCGTCGGAGGAAGAAGTAATAAGGAAAATGTCTATACTCATCCATGACAAGGTGAGGCTTGCAGCGTAAAGCCAGACCAAGCAAGGGGTGTCCTCAATGTGCCGTTCAGTCAGTCAAATCAATCATTATTACCTTTAGTTACCTGAGAATGAACCTCATCAAAAATTGCTGTGAAATTTCCCTAGTGGCCCACGCTCCAGGGGGCCAGGGGGGCGTACCAGAAGGGGGTGACAAAAAGCCATGAGCCACGTCCCCATCGTTCCAAAGCAAAAAAAGGAGGGAACAGAGCGATACCTGGCTGGACCATGTTTCATAGCTCTACGTCCAGGGCCTGTGCATGTCTCCACGAGGGATCCGTCCGTGGCTGATTAGGGTCAAAGAGAGAGCTCGGGCTTCCAAACCTCAGGGCGCGCTTCTCTCAACCTTCTCTCGCTTGCTATCAGCATGGGTTCTACCAGTAGTCCTTCCGGCATCCAGGGCCTTGACTCCCCAAGAAGCGCTGATCCGGACAGCACCCATCCATGTATTGGGCATGCACATTACATACGGTACCCTCTGTACCTTGCAGTGTACTGTACATTCACTTTGACAGCGACATTGACTCTCATTCTCGCCTCTCTGGGACACCCAGGCCACCGGGTCGCAGGGGTCAGAAGCCGCTGGGATCTGCCTTTTGCTGCAAGGCGTGCAATGTCTCCGGGTGGTTGGAAAGGCGTCGCAACTTGGCCATGACCTCTCAGGCCGTTTTCTCACACCCCAACTGTAATGCGCTCACCACACCCCCAGATCCTCTTGCCCATCCCTTGGCAGGCACCCACATCCATCTTGCAGTAAACAGTGCTCTCCTTCTGTAACTGGGCATGTTAGATAGAGCGTTAGCTTGTTGATCGTGACGTTGACAGCCCATTAGAGTCCGCTTCAAACCTAAGGCACACAAAAATGGGTGTCCGTAACCCATGTTTGTTGCTTTATAGCTCCCAGCAAACCTTCTTCATCCAACGTCTTTTGCTAGGCAAGGCAGGTAGCCACGCGCACGCTGAAATGGACGGGTAAGCCCTTCAAGGAATCGATGGTTTCCCGGCGCCCCGTAGTGGATCCGAAACTGGCCCCAATGCCCTTGGATGTGAGGACAATCCACGACGGTGGTAATTGGGAGGAGATGCGACTGGCGTCAAGCTCAGCGTCAAAACGGTACTCCGGGCCGTGTTTCTGCACTGTGTAATACAGTCTTGCTAAATCATGGGGTACCTCTTTAGTCAGGAACGAAGTTGTCGAATCGGCCTCCTCTTCCATGACATGGCCAGGGTCCTCCATTCTCTCGGTTCCCCCAGTACCCTTTCGTCGTAGCTCCAGACCCCGGCTTGATTGTTCCAGCAATTGCCTTCCTGCCTGTTTGATTTCCCGTTGCAGCCTGATGTTTGACTTGTTTCTTGTCCCTGCTTTCCTTCTGAGACAGTTAGGCTCTGCGTCGTAGGGGCTATGAGGGAAAATTGTTGTAGACATGATACCAGTTGCATCGGACATCCTATTTCTTGACTTCTGTAGTCTTTTGTAGGCTTCTGATACTTATAGAAGCTCCTCCGATAGAAGCCGATGGCCCTTCGAACGTGAACAAGAAGGTCTTCATATCTCACACGCTCAGTGTCTCATACTGTTGGGGCATAACAAAGCAATATCAGAACGCAGCAACATAATGCGTCAATAAGATCAATGACATCTTTAGGAGCGCATAATTCCTCGACTTAGAAATCGTTCCATGAAGGAGTACATAACTCGATCTCAGTATCGCAAACTCCTCGCGAGAGCCGAAGTATCGTCGATACTTATTGATAAATATCTTGTCAGATTGTGCTTGGGGCAGCTCAGCTGGATCTCTGATCACTTCCCGCTTGTTCCAAGAATCTCAAGTTGTATGGCATAGAATCCAGAACTATAAATAGCCCACGCATGTTATGAGTGAGTCCTATCACTGCATGTGAAACTACACTGAAGCCTTCCGCCCTTCTTGTTTGTTTCCGTGTATTGGCAATGATTCTTGTGACAGCTGTCACTTGGCAAAATGAAGTAGTCCTTGCCTATATGACAAGGAGGCCTGATCTCGAACTATGCGCGATCCAGCATTAGCGACTGATGATTGATTGATGGGCTCAGTCGTAGCCATATGGTTCCGAAATGGCGGGTTCCCATACCGGCGGCTACCGAGCTTGGGTTTAGTTACCAGAGGACAAATCGTCATCCGGGCTATGCTCCTAGTTTAGTATGTGGTAGTCTTGGGTACACAAGCTCTCGCAGGTTTCTTGCTCACGTGCGGAAAGTGCATAGTAATTCAGAAACAAACGGAGACGGGAACGAATATCGCTAGAGTAGCCCCCTTAAAGGCTTAAACCAGAACAGTTTATTGTCCTATAAGGTAAAAGTTCCTCAGCCCAAGGACACTGCCGCTTCTCAAGCTCAAAATCATGCCGCCCCGCTATGATATCGGATACCAATCCCAAGGACACGGAACCGCTGGGGCATCTCGGCTGACCAGTATCTTGCTTGGGCCTTGGGCCATATGTGGCAACAGCGAACGTTGTACAGTGGTGGTACACACATAAGGTATGGCTTATAGACGTTCTGGTGAGAAACGAGGACAGTATTTCCTGCTTGCCATTGGGAATCCCAGTCTTGTGTTGTTGTTGTTGTTTTGTTTTTTTGCAAAATTATCAAGAAAAAATTGAGCACTGTGGTAATAAAACTGTTTCACATTCAGCTGTTGCTAAATGAGACGTCGTAAAGTGCTTGAATCCATCTTTAGGAAACCCATGTGTTACGAGATGCCCTATCCATGCGTGCTGTACTTAATGCAACGGAAGTATTGCCGGGCTCGCCTAACACTGGGTCAACGTCTCTTAGATTGGCAGGTCAATGTTGTATGCCATATCACCGCAATTCGCCGAGAAGCCATGTAAAGTATCGCCAGACTCTTTATCAACAACTAACGATGGAGCCTTCGATTTTGACAGCTGTAAGAAAGTAATCACGAGTATTGCGAAGCGTGTCGTGGGGCTTGCTTTAGACACCTGCGAGGAACTTCTGGAATGTCACACCTATAATTCTTTCGGCGATTTGTTTGAAGTCAAAGTGGGCCGATGAGGCTTCGTAGAAAGCTTCCAGAAGCCTGTCACCCAACGGAACTCCACAGCACAAACCTCTATGCACGATCCTTTCCCACGGTGTCAACGGCGACATGCGGTAATAGAACACTGTGCGTGAGACTTAAGGCGTGTCATCTCTTGCAATATTTCCCATCAGTAGACTCCTTCTCGACCTAGCTCCACCTGACCGGGCAATTTTGTAAGCGTCTTCCTGTGGAGAGGCCTTGGGAGGGGAAAATACATGAGACTGGCTTACACCAAAATCCACTGATCTACCACCAAATCCAGTCTCGTGTTTTATTTCCCCCCCTAGAGAGGTTGATGGATTGGGATGAACTGCCAACTCCCGTGCTGCAAGTTCAGGGGTATCGCTGCACACATCCGAGTTAGCGTGACTAGCTACTCTGTACTCCGTACACGTTCGGACGTTGTGGCGGTTTGCGCATTGCGGTAGCGCCGCATAGAAGCCCCAGAACTTCGGTGTTCCTGCATTAGTCAATTTCCAAAACGCCATTGGCATTTGAAACAGGGGTCGTTTACTCCGTGCTGCTTGTCCCAGCCTTCATCAACCACTAATAAGCATCCCTATGGCGCATCACCATGGATGATGACCTTTCTCAATTTCAGATTGTCCCAGTCGATCGGTTTAGGTAGGTACTCTCAAGCCAACCAAGGTATACTGGATGAATTTGTGGTGCATTAGCATATCATGTGACAATTCCAGCCTGCAAATGTCAGCTGAAAGGATTCTGACCAACACTGGCAAGCCCTCCACTCACCATGTGGTAGCTAGCTTAGCTTCCGGCCATTTCGATGCCTTCCTCTTAGATATCTTTGGAAGCGAACAAATATCATGCGACGTAGGCAACCCGCCTGGTTTGAGATGAGCCCTGTTTCCGGTCCTTTTTTTATCCGCCCCAGATTCGTTAAAGCAACCCTGGCTCAGGAGCTTGTTTGCCATGCCACTTTGTACAAATGATGATGAGGCGAGACCACCACACATGTGCGAACATGACTTGCGTGGCTCACGACGAAGCCGTAATCGTATGCTCAGACCAACTCGATGCCACAAGGAATGGTGCTATCGATTCATCCCATCGCACTATCGCAACTGGCCTTGTCGAGCACGGCAGCTGCTTGTAGATCGGGCTGTCATGTCCAAGCCGGTGACATCTGGTTCGAGACTATTGCAGCTAGTCAAGGAGTAAATGTCACCAGTATCTCAGCTTGATGCTGTTGCTGATACTTAGTCTAGGGGGTGACAAAATACAGCGGACGGGCTTTGGTGGGAGATCAGCGATTTTTGGTGTAAGCCGTTCTGTTGTTTTTCCTCACCCTGAGATTAGTACGTATCCGCCGGCGACGAAGATGAGATTAGGACCCTTCGTGGCGGCATATGTGGTGGGGCAGCATCAATGTCCACCTATCGGATTCAAGGGATTTTCGCTTTGAAGACCACGCTAAACTGGATGATTGCTTCTTACCTTCCAGAAGCCTCAACGAACAGTTTTGCAGATCAGAATTGGGCTCTTGCTTGGGAAGACACCCCGGCATGAGCTTGTGTAGAACACGCTCACACGTCATATTGGGCAGAGGTCTTCAGTGTAAAGCTGTGGGTGTTTACTTTCTTGATCAACCCTTCCACACCAACGCTGAGTACAATATCCGCAGTGCTGCCCAAATATGCACCAAACACTCTGCCGATGTGGCCCGCCTTGGTGGCTGTCCATTTTCAACCTCTCTGCTTGATTGAATCGTGTTCGTTGAGTTGATACTGGTAGTATTCGTGTCACCGGGGAACCGCTCCCGCAATTGTAGTGCGTCCGTGCCGGATCCGCCAGGTAATTTCAAAATTTTCGTCCCAAACGTTCATGGTTCTTGGACTGTTTGTGAGACATAAGAGGCCTCTCTTGACTAGACAAGGTAAGCAAGCTTCTGGAAGACCGATCTATGAAGCCAACGGGGAGCGTTTGTTGTGGTGTGTGTGTCGTTCGTGCCGGGTATGCTCCCCGAACGATAGACCAAGCAAGCCACGAGTCAAGCTTCTGATGGGATGGATGCAAAGATCCATTGCCTTCCGTCCGCCGCGCTCCTCAATGTTGATCTTTATCGAGATAGTAGCTATTGTGCCCAACCGCACCAGCTCTTGGGTAGAGGTCTGAAAAGGTCCCTGATCGTGTGCCTCATTTCAGTCATGAGTCGCAATAGTCTGGTCATTGGTTGCAAAAAGCCAGAGCCTCAATAAACTGACTCGAACAGGCTGACCCCTTATACTCTATCATGGCGACTTCTCACTTTGGGGAAGCATTGCGCAGCGCGACGTCTCCAGAACAAACTGCCAGGCGGTATTTCAGCCGCTCAAGTGATGGTATACCGGGTAAGTGTCCGTAGTAACTCAGGTAACGCAGAGTCAACTATTGCAATTAGTGGCCCTTTTTCTTTCATCTGGAGGAGAGTAATGTGCAAGGTCGCCTGTTGTTTATAACACATTGAAAATTGTCTGTGGTGGGAAGATACCTATACTTGGTTTTCATACTTAGTGATAGAAGGAAGGTGTTTTTAGGGCGGCGTCTACTCGTTGTTTAGGGTAGCTCGAATTTAACTTGATCCATTGTTTTTAACAGTTCTTTCCACGAAGGTACCTTGGATTTGATATTAATCATTTGCTCCCTGTGTCATCAATTTGATTGACTTGAAGCTTTGGGTCTTCCACGTGGAAATCAGTCATTTGTTCTCGGTGTACACGTCCCGTTTATTCTGGCCTATTGCATCGTTCAAAAGGATGCGTTTATCTGGACATGCCAAGACAATTGAGCGTGTAAAAAGACCACCTCAAAATACGGAAGCAATGATTTGCAATTCAGTTTGTCTTATCCAGGGACGCGATTCTTTTAAGATTACCCGCCACTACATAGCAGCGATACAAAGATTGTTGCATGACAGTGTGAAAAGGAAGACATTAGTGTTGACGGAGAGGTTCATAAATAGTACTAACAATACCTTACCTTGAGCCGCTTGGGAGACAGCGAAAGTCCACTATATCCCTAGGATGTAGACCGCTATAACAGGGCCGCACCACTGAAGCTCAGGTCCGCCCATATCACTTATTGACTGGCTCCAAATCAGGCAAGTTACCATTCCACAAGCCACAATTCAAGCCTCACCTCCACCCCGCCATCGCTGACGCAGCTAGAACGTCCACCCAAGCCGACACCGATATAGCTTCCAGTTAATACAGGAATACTGCAATACCTCGACTTGCACGCAAAGTCACCTGAAACCAATTGATAATACCGAATACCAAGATGTCAATTATCCAGCAGCATACGAGCGCGACGCTCGGTGACGCATGGCGCACCATCAATATCGACGCCCTGAACGAAGACTCCAGCGTCAACTTCGACACCTCGACTCTGCATCCCCCACAGCCCGAGATCGATGAGGCGGAAGTGCGCCAGCTTTCTGGTCAGATCAGGCAGCTTCTGAGAGGCGGTGATGCGGAGGGAGCTCTGAGGAGCAGCTTGGAGACCCCAGTATACAACGGAACAGATGCAGCCAAGGTATGTCAACAGAGAGTCTAGATGAGGCAGTACACATTGACCCTGCGCGCGTGGAATCTAACACGACGTGTCTTCCTAGGACGCCCATTTACACACTATCATTGAGGTCCTCCAGTCGATTAAGGCAAGCGACATGTCCCCCTTACTGAAGAGCATCTATGGATCTGAGGGCGGCCCTGAGTGCCTGGATGTCCTGATGAAGTATATGTACGTTTGATGATGGAACGGGTGGATAAGTGCGCAACCCTAACGATATAATAGCTACAAAGGAATGGCTACGGTCCACCCTGGAACAGCTTCGCGATCACCAAACAAGGTTACACCTCAATCGACGGGAGGTTTTAGTCAGATCGCCGGGCGACCTGGCTCGAATGAGCCCGCCACTGCAGCTATGAGTGTGCTCCTAAGCTGGCACGAGAAGGTCGTTGAGGTCGCTGGTCTGGGATGCATCGGCCGAACAATGACCGACTGGCGAAAGGTTTAGGGCCTAGAGACGTGTTCGTGATGATTAGCGGTCAAGAATACATAGAATCATGGATCCAATTCATAACCCGCAGGGTGAACCTCCGTCCGCGGAACATAGCTCTGATGTTACATTATTTACACTATACAAATCATCAACCCTCTACTTTTGCTCCAAGACATCTTTCAAGTTTATGTCACCACTTCCTCTGGCCAGAGGTTGTGGCTGGTTTTCACCTTCGCGCCATCCGATCATATATATGATCCGGAAAGTTGCGGGAATAGATCCATCTGGGTTACCGTGAAGTTCCTTATAGATGGCATTGCCAGCGAGGAGAACATCACGGGAAATGGCACCCATCTCTCTTCCGAGGACAGCATTACCCTCGCCCATGGCCTGAAGATCCTGCATCAAAGCAAATATGTCAGGGTAATCAACGATGATATCATCGATATCAACAGTCAGCATCTTGAAGCCAGCTTTCTGAAGCAGACCACCTATATCCTTGACATCAGCCAAAGGAGAGACACGAGGAGACATGCCACCTCGTCTTTCTGTCTCTGCCAGCTGCAGTGACGTTCTCAACTCGAATAATGTGTCTCCACCAAGCATAGCGCCGATGAAAGGAGAGTCAGGTTTAAGGACATTGTTGATCTGAGTCAGGATACCGGGTAGATCGTTGATCCAATGGAGACTCAATGAACTCATCACGAGGTCAAAAGAAGCAGGCTCGAAAGGGATCGTTTCTTCGTCGTCCACAACCGTTCGTGTGATGTTAAGCTTATTGTTGAACTCATGATCAGCATCACGGTGAAGCAGTGAATGAGATGAATCAGCAGCAACCAATTCGTCAATACGAGTTGCCAATGGTGGTGAGTCAGGTGTGTTAGGGTCAGGATCAGGATTCTCCTGGACCAAAGCTCGTGCGATGTTGCATGAATTTGCGCCGAGATCCAACACTCGAGGAAATCTGCGTTTGATGTCCTATTGGTATGTGAGAGGCGAGTGATGCTTCAAGAACATTGTAACTTACTAGAAGTCTTTCTGATACTCGAATTGCAACCTCATCCTTGAGGTAATCAGCTTCCCGGCTTTGTTCAGAGTTGACACCAGCTCGCTCCTTTTGTAACCATTTTGTGTGGCGATTGAAAACCTGGAAACGAGGTGCTCCAGCAGCTTGAACAGCATAAAACCGTTGATTAGAGATGTGACGATAGAGATTGGCTGGCTGTGACAAAGTCCGTAGACTACAGCGTATTGCCGATCGTGAGAACGTGCAAGATGACATTGCGAACTATATTCAATCAAGCTATCTTTGAGCTTTAAAAGGAATGTGAAGTTTTTTTATGTAGAACAACGATAAGCTTAGAGTATCGATGCAATTGAAGTCATGATGAATTTGATAGCTCTATGGAAGCATTCTACTGGCTGCAGTGTTAAAGTGAACGAGGCACGGACCATGTGTAACCATGAGCGGTTAAACCCTTTCTGGTCGTTATTGCATCCGTAGGAGGCAGGAGACAGGAGGCTTCTCAGAGGCTAGAAGTTACTGGCCTGCCTGGGTATGGGATGACAGATGAACACGCTTCTCACCTCCTCTTCAACCAATTTTGCTGTTAATAAACATATCTTCCTTTTCTTCTTGAGCCCTTCTGTGTCGTTCGTTGCAGGGGCTCTCTAGTGCTCTCTCATCATCGACACGCTTACAATACAATCCCTCACCTGTCGTAGCCCTTGTCATTCCCCGACTCATCCGTTCCCTAGCCCACGGGCCTCTTCCGCAACTCCTAACTAAACCATTAGGCCGCACCAACATAGCACCGCCCACCACCGCATCCCCATCCGCATCTTCAGTCTAGCTCGTCCTTCCAGCGAGCAATCTCCCATCACATCGACATACAATCGATGCCTGGCGCGTGAGTCGTCTGGACAATTCGAGCCGACTATGCGATTCTTGCGATAAGGCGCGACCATACTCTGTCTTGGAGATATTTTGACATCACTGTCCACCGTACAAATCCATCTAAGCCGAATCACCCCCCGTTCCGTTCCAAAAATCAGGGGTCTTCAGCGACTTGCCCGCACGAATACCTTTGCATACCACCGCCCAAAATGTCGAGCTCAGGCACAGGCTTTCTCGGCCGTTCGAGTAGCAGCAATGCTAATATGCGTGGATTGGTTCAGTTCATTGCTGATCTCAGAAATGCGAGAGCGCGTGAACTCGAGGAAAAGCGAATCAACAAGGAGCTGGCCAATATTCGGCAGAAGTTCAAGGACGGCAGTCTCAGCGGTTACCACAAGAAGAAATATGTCTGCAAGTTGCTATATATTTACATCCTGGGCTGGAATGTCGATTTTGGACACCTCGAGGCTGTGAATCTGATCTCAGCAAACAAATACTCAGAGAAGCAGATAGGTTATCTGGCTATGACACTCTTTCTCCACGAAAAGCACGAGCTTCTCCACCTTGTCGTCAACAGCATCCGTAAGGACCTACTCGACCATAATGAGCTTTTCAATTGTCTTGCTCTTCATGCGATTGCCAATGTTGGAAGTCGAGAGATGGGCGAGGCCTTGAATGGAGAGGTTCATAGACTCCTGATTTCTCCGTATGCGCTCATACCCCTTTAGTGCGAAGGAACCACACTGACCGCTGTTACGCAGTACTTCAAAATCGTTCGTCAAGAAGAAGGCCGCTCTGACGCTCCTCCGATTATACCGCAAGCACCCAGATATCGTATCGCCGCAATGGGCGGAGCGCATTATCCACCTCATGGATGATTCTGACCTCGGCGTTGCACTTTCGGTCACATCGCTGGTCATGACACTAGCCCAGGATAATCTAGAGCAATACAAGGGAGCGTATGCCAAAGCAGCAGCTCGTCTGAAGCGAATTCTTATCGACGGCGAATATACGACCGATTACCTTTACTACAAAGTCCCCTGCCCCTGGCTGCAGATCAAATTACTTCGTCTTCTGCAATACTTTCCACCTGCAGGTAAGTGTGGTAGCGCAATTACACAGGAAGCAGTTACTGATACAATGTTCAGAGGACACTCATGTTCGGGAAATGATTCGCGAGTCCTTGCAAAAGATCCTTAACCTAGCCATGGAGACCAATAAGAACGTGCAACAGAACAACGCTCAGAACGCCGTGCTCTTTGAAGCTATCAACCTTATTATCCACCTAGACACCGAACATGGCCTGATGAAGCAAATTTCAATGAGACTGGGCAAATTCATCCAGAGCCGGGAGACCAACGTCAGATATCTTGGCTTGGAAGCCATGACACATCTGGCTGCACGCGCTGAAACTCTGGACCCCATCAAGCAACACCAGGAAATCATTCTTGGCTCGCTCAAAGACCGAGATATCAGTGTTCGTCGCAAGGGTCTGGACTTACTCTACAGCATGTGTGACGCCACAAATGCCCAAGTCATCGTTGGTGAGCTACTGCACTACCTACAGAATGCCGACTTTGCTATCCGAGAAGAAATGGTCCTTAAGATTGCCATCCTTACGGAAAAGTACGCCACTGATGTGCAGTGGTACGTTGATATCTCCCTCAGACTTATCGCAATGGCTGGAGATCACGTCAGCGATGAGGTGTGGCAGCGAGTTATTCAAATTGTGACCAACAACGAGGAGCTTCAGGTTTACGCAGCTCAGAATGCGCTACAATATGTCAAGGGCGACCACTGCCACGAGACTCTGGTCAAGATTGGCGCCTATATATTGGGAGAGTTTGGTCATTTGGTTGCTGACCAGCCTCGCTGCAGTCCTATTGAGCAGTTTATGGCTCTTCAGGGAAAGCTGACGGCATGCTCTTCGAGTACTCGTGCCATGATTCTGTCATGCTTTGTCAAATATGTCAACTTGTTCCCGGAAATCAAGCCTCAGCTTATTCATGTGTTTGAGTTTCACAGCCACAATCTGGACTCCGAGCTTCAGCAGAGAGCTTGTGAATACTTGACCCTTGTGAATATGCCAACGGATGACCTCCTCCGAACAGTTTGCGACGAAATGCCTCCTTTCCCTGAACGACAGTCGGCACTTCTCTCAAGACTACACCAGAAACACGCTAATACGAGCGACCGAAGGACCTGGGTGGTGGGAGGAAAGGACGCCAATGCGGACGCTCGGGAACTTAGCATGGGTACTGGAGCACTGAAGAGGACTTTCAGCTCGAATGTCCCACTAAACGGCAAACCGAATGGCCAGGCTGCGACTGGTACAAACGGTCATAGCAATGGAGTTGCCGATTTGGCTGGGCTCGATCTCAATGCACCTACACCATCTGAGCCAAAGATGCTCAAGGCCCCTAACTTGGCCAGTGCAGCTCATTTGTCACCCGGATGGGAACAAGGATTTAACAGACTTCTTGTTAGATCAGACGGCGTTCTATACGAAGATGGGCAGTTACAGATTGGTGTTCGATCGGAATATCGTGGCCAGATGGCTTGCTTGATCACATATTTTAAGAACAAGACACCAGCAACTATCAGTTCCTTCACAACGACATTGGATCTGGACGAGAGCGAAAAAGAGAACCTTACCTGGGACGTCAAGAACCTCCCTGATAGTACCATTGTGCAAGGTGGACAGTCACAGCAAGTTGTTATGTTCGAAGCAAAGAAGATTTTTGAGAAGAGTCCGACTGTGCGCATCAGCTACCTGGCTGGTGCATTGCAGGCACTTACTCTGAAGCTTCCTGTGTCTATACACAAATTCATGGACCCGGCAGAGTTGACTGCTGAGGATTTTTTCAAGAGATGGAAGCAGATTGGTGGTGCCCCCCGGGAGGCGCAGGCCATTTTCGGAGTCAGTGGTAAGGGGGATAGAGAAATCACAGAGAGCTTCGTTACAAAGACAGTGGAGGGCTTCAGATGGCGTGTGCTGGACATGGTTGACCCCAACCCCAAGAATGTTGTCGGTGCGAGCGTGCTCCACACATCTCAAGGAGGCAAGTTTGGTTGTCTTATGAGACTGGAACCAAACTATGGACAACAGGTAGGCGAAGCCATTCCGCTTCAGATATTGTATATTCTAACTGTTCAACAGATGATTCGATTGACTGTCCGTGCCACAGATGATTCCGTGCCAGCGGTCTTGCTGAAGTATATGCAAGAACGCCTTGCTGCAGGAATCTCAACGGGACCGGATCGATTCGAGCCACCTTCACGGGAGCAGATTTCGGACTCTTTCCGTAATGTGATGGTGACTTGATGGGAGAACATGATGTTTATCTTCTATATATTCGCCGGACAGGAGTTGTTATAATACCACAGAAGCATATGGGCGTTGGGGAACTAGCATGAAATCGGAGGAAGCGCTCAATTAAAGCCAATCGTTTATTGGCTGAAAAGTTGCCTGCGTCTATCCTCCTTGTATAGTCCCTCTTTACCGCACA
This sequence comes from Fusarium phyllophilum, assembly GCA_013396025.1. Taxonomy (NCBI): domain Eukaryota; kingdom Fungi; phylum Ascomycota; class Sordariomycetes; order Hypocreales; family Nectriaceae; genus Fusarium; species Fusarium phyllophilum. The sequence continues at coordinate 59,432 of JAAOAQ010000297.1, read as the reverse complement.
AGGCGATGAAAGCTGTGCGGAGTAATCTGATCAAGGAGGATGCAGTTGTTACATACCACGATCTCTCATTGTAAATTGAATGAATATGATGCAAAGAAAAATGTAATCAAGCGGTGAAGACCATGGAGCATGTGCCAGAGCATTGGAGAACCCCATCAACATGAAGAAGGTGGGTTTGAATGGGGTTGACTTTGTGGTAACTCGCCATTTACTCCTTGATCTTTGCATCTGCCTTGGCTGGCCTCTGCCCGAAAATAGTGCTACCTACACGAACCTCACTGCTTCCCAGGCGAATTGCACCTTCAAAATCCTCACTCATACCCATGCTCAACTCCAGGCTATCCTTATCCAAATTCAGCTCCTTAGCCACAAGATCTCGCTGCTCCTTGAGAGTAACAAAGTCCTCATTCTCAGTCTCAGCGGTAGTGGCTTTGCTGCGAGCAATAGCGCCGATGGTCATGAGACCGAGGAAACGGAGGCTAGGGCATTTCTCAATGACTTCACGGCATAGAGCAACGGTCTCTGCACCGGGGGCACAGCCAGATTTAGCTTCCTCTCCGGATGTGTTGACTTGCACATGGACACCAATCTTGTCAAGATCAGGCTGTGAAGAAAGAAGATTTGTACGGGCAGTGTTGAGAAGCTGGGCCTTCTTGGAAGTATCTATGCTTGAGACACAGAAGAGATTGGGGATCTTTCCCAGGGACTTGCAATGGTCTAACATAATATATCAGTATGCGTGGTTCCATGCGTATGAGTCAGGTCTCTTACTAGACTGGAGACCACCGATAAAATGCCACTGAATAGTTTTCGGGAGCAAAGCTGCTTTTTGAGTCAACTCTTGAGAATAGTTCTCACCAAAGTGAGTATGGGAAGTAGGAGCCTGATGGAGTGCTAGAATGTCATTTACAGGCTTGAGCTTTGAGACAGCAACAAGTCGGACCTGATATAGATGTAAGCCAGGGTATATTCATTGGTGTTCGAATATGAGACTGAGAGTGAGTGTCATGCATACATTTCGACCGTCCGCTACGGAAGCAATACGCTCTTTGACGGAATTAAGCTGAGAAACAAGAGCCTGAGCTCTTAAGGGATCAATCCTCATTTCTTCTTGAGAGTCACTCATGTTATGAATGAGGTTTTGTAAGTCTGTTGCTAAGAGAGTGGTGATTGTTGTAAGTGGGCAAGTGATTTTGGGCGGCCGGGTTATCATCGGTTAGGTCATGCATTCAGTGCCAACGCCCCAAAGTGGCCACCATAGCTCAGTCAGAACCCATACATACCCCTTGGGACTTCTAAACCAATTTTATAACGACAAATATTCATAAAATCGAGAGAGTAGAGAGAACCCGATACATATGAGACTTATCGGAGATGGCTACTGATCTGAAAACTGGCCGCCGAAGGGCTACCAGCAGCGCAGCTACAAGACCAGGACACACGAGACGAAAGTCAAGAGCTGTTATCCAGCCAAAGTCAACACATACATCAGATGAATTTCTACAAGACTTTCTAGACCCTACATTTGATCCCGCAACTTTCCTCAACTCAAACCTTCCTCCACTGCAGCAGCGCTCTATACCTGGCCGAACCGGAGATGTCGCACCCCTCGCTGAGGTGTCCACGCAAGCTCAGACTCTTATTTCACAACTCAACGCACAAACTTCACGGCTGTCAACTACTCTTACGCATCTTACTGACGACATTTTGAGAAGCGGGAGTCGTCTAGCTTATGAAGTGGAGCTACTACGAGGCGAGACGTTGAGTCTTCAGGAGACTATGAATGAGACGCTTCATGACGACATCAAGAAGTTTGTTCCCGAAGGATTGCAAGAAGCCATTGAGGCAAAGAACGCCGCAGCGGCCGCTGCTAAGGAAGATCGGAGTGCGGCACCGTCAACAACTGCTGCAGCTGTCACCAACGATGGAGCCAATCCAGACGACCCTGAATTCATCAGACAGTTACAAACACTAACTCTTGTGCGAGCACGCCTGGACTCAGTTATTAAGACATTTGGAGATGCCATGGAATTCGTCTTCCCACCATCAGAGATCTCGGTCAGCTCCGGTTTCCTCTCAGTATCAGCACCCGAGCCAGGTTCAGCACAGCAAAGTTCTGAGGAAAAGGGCAAGGAAGTACTCAAGAACATCAGAAACGAGATATCAGATCTACTGAACAAGTCTGACGACCCTGTCCAAGGCATTGAGAAAGCGGCACAAAGAATTGAACAACTCAAGGAGCTTAACCGTGTATGGAAGGACACAGCAGAGGAGAAGGGACGAAATAAGTTTATAGAGAGTCTTGCCAAGACGGTTGAAGACAAGCATCGGGATCTAATGAAGGAAATGGAGCAGACCAAGGAAAAGACTAAAGTGGAATCACGGTCACGGAAAGGCAGTGTCACTAGAGATGCTGCAGCGACTGTGGTAGAGGATACAAAGACACCGGGTGGGTTTGGACTGATTAGCCAGCTGCACAAGCTTCGAGGAGGTCTGTGAACCAATGATAGAGACTTATAAACTGAAAGCTATAAAATCTTTATTGTTTCCACTGAACGTATTAATTGTCCCTGTTGAAGGTTTAGCTCTGTCACTGACCGTGTAAGCACAGTATCTCGCACTAGGACCGTACAGCCAATCACTCCACTGACTGGGTCGCATGACAAGATCGGCCCGGGGCACTATTTTCCTATACTGCCGTTTGCAGTAGGCGGTGAGGTCACTAACAAGGGCCCCGGCGAGGTCATGCCTCTCTGGGCCAGTGTCTCTCCCAGTTTGAGCCGAGACAATAGAAACACTTCCAGGTTGCTTTACTTCCACTGCCACATTGTTCTATCGTTGCTTTGCGTTGCACTGGCACTGACGCTGGCAATTGCTCGTTTGCCTGCTCTCTTCTACTTTTAGCAGCCAAAAAAGTACCTAACCTGCTGTGGAGTAGACACTCTCTCTGCTTTATTTGTCTTGGCCATCTCTTTCACTTGCACTCAGCTCTTTTATCCTCAGTTGCATGGACTCTTTACTCTCCCAACCCTTACAACCTCAGCCTTGAACCCATAATCACGAAGATCGCCCGGCTCTCAACCTTCTGACATCTTTTCTGAAGCCTACAGAAGCATTCTTGTAAACGTCAGACACCACTTACACACAACCGCAACCATTTGCAATGGCCGCCAACGAAGCAGCGGCCCTTGCAAACATGGCCAACCGAACCGACCGACGCTCTCCTGCTCCCGCTTCCCAGTCAAAAAGAGATCGCAAGCGACAAGCTCTTATAGAGAGACTCTCTAGTATGACCGATAAGTTCCATCGGGAAAGGGACATGACATATCGCGATCAGCTCCAAAAGATCCAATTCGACATCAATCTTGTCCAGCGCTTCGACCCTTACGATCCAAAGGTCCTTGAGGTCATCTCTGACCTCCAGAAGGAGCACACCAACACACAAGGACCTCCGGTCAACGCTGAAGATGCCCGAAGCTTACTTGACATGGCTGGCATCCGATTCTCTGACTTCGTTGACGAAGTCGAGGATTTGGTAGAAATTCGTGACTTTCAGCTGGCACAGTCAAAAGTAAAAAACCATCCCACGCCACACGGCCAAGTGTCTTGCTAACCATTTATCCAAACAGAATGAATACGACCGACGACGAGAAGAATATAGAAACACTTACGATTACAAGGTTGAGACCGCCAAGCGCGAGCACCGAGCCCTCACCAGCACCCTTCGAGATCGATTGGTCAATACCCTCACCCACAAGAAGAACCGGTTGAACCGCGAGAAAGAGGTTTTGGAGATTAATGATTCCAATGCCTTGCTACTCAATCCCAATCAGTTCAGCTTGACCAATCCTGCGAGCCCCGGTGGTCCTCACGGAAAGCGAGCCACACGTCTGCGCAAGGACGCCGACGATCTGCAGATGTATTCCGACAACAAGAAGCGCAAGCGAAACGCCGGCGATGACGACGGCTCACCTGCCCCTACACGACGAGCCCTCGACAACCACAACACTACACCTCTATGGCAGTCTGAGAAGGCTCGTGCTGCTGCTAAGCAGAACGGACCTATCTACAGCATTGACAAGCTTTTCACTGACAAGGAACTGTCGCTCAACTATAACACTGCTGCCCTTGCTGCGCACCAGTACATTCTTCGCAACCGTGTCAGTGGCGGCGGCTCTCCCGAAGACAGCGATTCCGGCAGTGGTGAAGCCAACGGCGACCAGGACGCCGATTCCCAACCTTCTGCCCCAGCCATGGAGCGCTCCGTCTCGCACGCCACCCGTAGCACTCGTGGCGCTAATTTACTTGACGACAAGATTTTAGGCCTTGAAGGTATCACCAATTTCGAAGTTCACAACTTGGATATTCTCCACGCCCACGAACCCCCCAAGATGCCTCCTCCGGTTCCCCAGCAATACCTCAAGCCCTACCCTCGTACAGCAGACCAGAACTTCCCTGTACCCTTGTCCAATGACGATATCACTTCTGATCTTACGATCATGGGTTTCTTCAAGCAATACGACGCAGCACACAAGCCTGGAGCTCACCTTGATCGCCCAACTGGAATGCGCCGGGTTCTCGCTGCTGTATCAATACCTTACCAGCATTCACGATATGTCGCTTTTACTAGCGCCCCTAGAGAAGACCCGGAATATGTTCGCGATTCATTGGGTCTACCAGCTCTCAGCAGCCTTCGGGATCAGCCAAGCCCAGCACATGCTGGTGCAGCTACTTCAGTAGCAGCTCTGTCCAGCGCCGCAGTGCCTATGAGTCGCCAGAGCAGTGCCGGCGGAGTTGCCATGAGCCGTCAGGGTAGCAGCAGTACGCGTGGCAAGGGACGTAAGAACTAGAGATTCTCGCGGCGCAAATGACCTCATTTTATAGTATTGCAAGCGCGGCGCAAGGGCGTAGCATCGATTTGGCTTACGGCGGCATCTGATTCCATGGAAGTCCGAAAGACTACAGCAGCAGACGGTGTGGGGTCTGTTAAATGGGCTCATCAAGTTGGTACGAGTTTTACTCAAGGCTTGTGGATAAAAAAACGAGCTGAATCATCAGCAATGGATATGCTTTTTTATGTTTTACTTTTCCTAGCGGGCTGAGACTCGATGAATAGAACTAGAAATGTCATGCTTGTTATATCAAATTGACTGCGACTGGATTAACAAATAACAATATCAAGACTCCAATGCCATGCTGTCTCTTTTTCCCTTCCAAGCAACGCAGCTTCAAGGACCAAATACCAATGCGCGCACCTCGATACTCTCACGGCCTTCTGCCTCAGCCCGGGTCCTAGGATCTTCAAAAGCAGTATGTGGCACACGACCCTTGATGTTAGATCCAGGCTTGAGAGATTCGCTATCGAAGCACTCCAGCAACAGCCTCTCGCTGCCCGTCATACCACTGAGGTAGTACCACTTCTGCTCAGGATTATGCTGAATTGCTGCAGTCCAACCGCGGTACCTATCTGGGTATCGGTGCTCAACAGGGATGACATCGTCGTCTTCGACAGAAGCAGAGGATGCAACAGCCAGAGGAAAAGACTCGAGGGGCTTCTTGTTTAGAGGTCGCCAGACGTTAATGAGACGATAGCGACGCTTGAGAAGCTCATCTGCCTCATCTGGGAAGTATCTGCGAACTCGCTGAGCTACAGCCGCAGCTGTTTGGTCAATATGTACACGAGTCACGGGTGCACGAGTAGCGTTGGGTGTTTGACGACGAATAGTGTGATCAAAGAAGAAGACCCTGTTAGAGCCAGGAACGTTGTTGAGTAGAAGCTGTTCAAGCTCTGGGTAGTAGTTCTCCTTGATAGAATCATCATCAACGAAGTCGATCTCGCTGGAGGGCGGAACGTCTTGGATGACTTGGAAAGCATCACGGTCTAGATGATACTCGGACTCATGACCACGGATGTCGTGTATGACAGTTGGTTGAGGGTTGTCTGTGAAGTTGCGCTGAGGAAGACCCTTGGGGGGAGTGTCAACGTGGTTATAGGGAGTTGAATTGTCAGAGGGAGGATTGAAGAAGTTCAGAGTTGCAGTGACGTCGCCACGGGGAATGGTTGAAGAGACGGCCATTGTCAAGACTTATAGGACTTGATAGAACCGTCCAGGTGCAAATGAAGCAGAATACAGAGGTGTAAGGGATATCAGAGAAACTGATGTGAGTTTGCACAGTAGCGATAATGGCAGAGATATCAAATATGATGATTTAAATTGATTGTTGAATCAATAGAGATGCTCTCTGCAATTAGTTGCTTCCTGTCCAGCTCTTTATACTGTTCATCTGCACTCAGAGAGAGATGTTACCATCATAGCATATGGATTTCAAATCAGAACCGAGTGCACTTCACCATCTCATACCAAAATTGGCCATGAGGCCGTATGTGCTTGAGCACGCAATTCCAAGATGCACAACCGTTGGCTGGAGGTCAATTGACATCCATGGCTACAAGGGCGTACAGTCGATTTGATTAGTAAAAGCTTTTGATTACTGTACACAGCTTTGTTTGTTAATCGACCATGTTAGTTGAGAGAACCAATGAGAATTACAGGGTGAGCACATCGGGCCAATTGCTAAATTTAGCCCCCTTTGCTCCATCGCTTGGTGGCCTAATTTGCAACTTGAGTCCTCCTTTCATTTCTGAAACGCGTGGAGATGCTCTTCGCTAAGTGGTATCTGCAAGGCTATCACATTCTTAAACTGTCTTAAAATGGAATACCGTTGCTCTCAAATAAATTTCTTCAGCCTTGGTTCATTTGTTCGTCTCGTCCGTTGTCCCGTTGGATCAATCAGCCAGTTCATGTCTCAAATCTCATCCTTCAGGCTCACTCTTGTCTGTCTCTGTTTACCCCCAATTCTCACATGAGACGAAACACGAAACAGCAAAATCGACTATGTAAAAGACGTGACGTGCTAAAATAACTCACGGCCAAGAAATACCTAAACTTGAAGAGATGAACTCGAAATGCCGTCACCTGCCTCTGTCAACAACTCTCCGCCGGCTCCGAGTCCGGCCCAGACTCAGCCTCCACCTCAGCCCGGCGCATCGGGGGCCGGATCCGCTGCGCCTCCGACCACGCGCCCGGGCCTTCCGGACCGTAGCGTATCCGAGAACACGGTAGAGGATGCTTACGTTGACTTTATTCTCTTTTGCAATCCGGCAGTGCCGCTCTCTACAGACACGACAAGTCTGAGAGAGGCATTCCGTAACCCTCCTCGCAGCGGCGGCAAGTCCTTCAGCACATTCGCCATCTATGAGCTCGTCCGCAAGTTTTACAACAGCGAGATACGGACATGGACAGAATTGACTACAAAGCTTGGTGTTGAGCCTCCAGACCCAAACAAGGAGGAGAGTGCCCAGAAAGTTGCACAGTATGGCGTGAGATTAAAGGTATGTGATGTAGAGCCACCCAAACTCAAGGTTTACCCACTAAAGACTGGTCTAGAAGTGGATGAATTCCATGCACGTCAAGGCCTTTTTCGAGTATCTGATGGACATCCCGAATGATTACTGGACAAGGATCCCTACTGACAGTAACCCTACGAGCCAGCCTATCCGCGATGGTGTGGCTCTCGAGGATGACATGGCTCTGAGGGCTCTTTTCCCACACATAAGGCCCAAGAGAGGTAGAAAGCGTCCCGTCGACGATGACACAGCCACTTCTCCCGCTCAGAGATCTCACCTCGCACCGCCATCAGCTGTTGAGGCCGTAAGCGGTCCTATGTCAATGCCATTGTCAGCAGATCCCACGAGGCTAAGCGCTGCACCATGGACTCCGAGCGATGCTTCTCAGCAGACGCCTCTATTTCGCTGGCCGCAGTCTGCTATTACACCGAACTCGAGGAAATCTTTCTGGGACGATGCTCTTGAGCCACAGTCTGCTGTTACACCGTCCAAGCCGAGACTTACGACGCAGCGAAGAGGGCCTAAGAATGTGTCTTCTGCCTGGAGACCTGGAGTCCCCAACGGTGGTGTCAAACCACGAGGACGGCCACCGATGAATAGAACTCCTATAGATGCTTCTCTGCCTCCGTTTTCTACCACGACCACCATAACAGCCCCTGAGGAACCCGTAACCCCCATTCGTACTCCGCCAGTCTCAGCTCCCGGGGTAGACAGTGGACAATCAGAGAATAGTTTCTCGATCCCCTCGATAACATCACAGCCGCATCCTACCCCTGCTCCACCGAGGCCTTCTCGCCCGAGTATATCTTTACAAGTCCCCGAAAGACCATCAGGTAGTGTTAGACTTGCAACTCCTCCCCCAGTCGTGGTCATCAACGGCCCCGGTGAAACTCAGGCTCCTCCTCCACATACATACGTCGGAACATCATCGAACTTTGCAAGAGCTACGAACGAAGTGACTACATCACGACAGCATCAAGCTGAGGATACAATGTCACAACAAAAGGATGTTCCAAGGTTGTATTTCGAGAGGCTTGAAGAACGTACCAACGTGGATGAGGTTATCGGTTACATGATGCGCAGTCTCTTCGGGGCAAATTGGCTCGATGCTGAAGGAAATCCAACGCATACATGCTCGACGATTGAAGCGATGGCGATCGTCAACTCGGTTCTCGAAGACTTGTACAGCAAGGCAGCATCACCGGACATGTTTTTGATCAACCTAGCTGCCATGACAGGAGGCGGGTACCTCTTAGCCGGGACGACGAAACTCAAACGCATTGGCGTGCAAGACGGTGCGATGAAGTATACTTGTGAGTGGATATACGGCCTAGGACATCTCAGGGGCCAGTATCAGATGGAAATTGCTGTACCTGTGGAGATGCTTGACGATTCTAAAGAGCCGAGTCCCGAAGCTACGTCTGCGGAATCAGCATCCAAGTTATCTGCGGATGAGTGGCAGGCCAAGTATGAGAAGCTGCTTGAAGAGTTGGATAGGAAGGATAAGACGTTCATGGATCTGAGGATGAAGGTGACGGATATTCTGAGGGGTGTACCTAAGAAATGACGCTTTGTGGAATACTGTCGAGGTTTGCAATGGCGTGCATTGTTGAGCGGAGTTATTCAGTTGTTTCTTTCTTCGGGGCATATATGGTGTTGCTTCTTTTGGTTGATACTTTGCGAATTGGTGCATATTTGTATGTGGTCGTTTATATTGGGCACTTGTTTACTGAGAATAATATGTGGTTATCTTGGAAATCGTGTTCCAGATAGCGGTGAATGTGAACTTCGATACAATGCAGTTTTGTGCATTCTGGGCACACAAAATGTAAGATGGTGTCACTAAACATTTACGAGAGCCTTGTTTGGTATATAATATTCGGATCTTTCGGAGGCTCACCATCCTAATTGAGATAAAGGCGAGGAAATCGCATCGGCGACTCCGAGAATGTGTAAGCATGCTACACGATAGCTATTGCATTATACTGTTAGACTATCTACTATAGTGGTATTTTCTACCATGTGAGAGCCTGTCTGGTAGGTGTGGATAGTTGATGCTACGATCTCACGATTGGACAGATTTACGAGCGGAGGGATCTCAGAAACCACGGGGAATCTGGGGATCGCACAAGGGCATATCGGAAATCATAGTTAGGGCCGATGAGCTGGGATTCTCTGGGGAAAACGCGAGAGAGAAAGGGAAGGGTATCGAGGTAAGAGTCTGTGGTGTTGGTGGAGATGAGGCTACCCTGGGGACGTCCACTCACGATGCAGGGAATTCTGCTGCCTTGAGCTGAAGAAGAAAGCCAAGCAGCCCGAGAGAGCAGCAAATGAGGTCATTGTTGAAATTCCGGGGTAATTGGTGAACTCGAGACGAAAAGTCGTTTCATTCAACGGTATTATCCAAATCAAGAGACTAAAAACAATGAACAACGATAGCACTCCGTTGGATTACATGTAGCATCACGTGTAACCCTCAAAAGTTACACTTTAGTCGGAGCCAGTTCGGAGTGTGTAAGAACGGATAAGCCAAAACGGTTAACCGAATAAGCAATGCGATGTAGATCCATGCTGTTCCCAAGACCCGAGGAATCCTTCATGACAGAACCGAGTGATATTCCCTACCTCTCTTGCATCCGGAGGATTCGATATGTGTGATTACGCAGATCATTGACTGCTGCAGACAGTTCGCCCGGGAAATTATAAGATCCTTGATCTCCATTGTCTTGGATCATGAAAAAACACACTCCTAACTTTTAAGTTGTCATTTTGGGTTTGATCATGAGACATGCATGATACCTTGTGATTACAGTACATGTGTTGGTTACAGCAACATGCTAGTTATCTGACTCTGACTTTGTCTCTCGGAACAAAAGTTCGGCATGTTAAGTAGGGTTGCAGAGAGGCGGCACAGAGGCTGAAAGGAAGGAGGGATGTCAGACAGTTTGGACTGTGACAATGGAACCGAGACAAGGGGGCCTTGTCTGAAGATGCTCTTTCAAGGTAATGGGCCAGGATAGGAGTTTATATTGGACATATGTATGGACTGTTGTCTTTGAGTCATCAGAGAACTCTGTTCTTGGATGCCAATTCAACGCTCTACATGGTTACAGGAAGTGGTGAAACTCAACAAGACAAATACAGACCAACTAAGCTCGGTATGCTACTTGGTTTAATATATCAAGACGAGGTATACAATGCTGTATCTGACATGGGTAAACATGGGACATTAAACTCTCTACAAGCAGAAGAGGCGAGGAGGAGATGGGCTTGAACATACACATACCTTGGCAAGCCAGTATCAATATAAGGAATTGCCAATGTTGCTTGGTCCCAAAGACAAGTCTTGAAGCTGATAGATGATCCCTGCAAATAACGAACCGAAGTCGAGACCCTTGTCATTCAGACCCTTGTCCTTTACCCTGTCTCCCCCATCTTGGTTTTGTTCTTGACCCTGTCCTTGGGTCACCGGTCAAAGCCCGAATAAAGCGCAACGTCTTTCTCGTAAATCCCTTCAAACCAAATATTTCCGTTGTCTTTTCCTGTGTGAACTTGCAATTCGATGCAACACAGACAAGTACCACTACTGTTAGTGTATTATCCCCGTCACAAGCTGCCATTATAGTCCTAGGTCCAGTACGACGTACAGTAACTTTAGGTACTAACCTTGGGTAGCCCGGACTAAGTCTCGTCGTCTCACCCCAGACTCGCCTCGACTCGACTCAACTCAACTAGGCTAATCAAACCAACGGCCTGGATCCTTCGACTCAACTCATCAACTTTGCCTCCTCCAAACTCTTTAACCAAATCCACAACAAATGATTCCAAGTCAACTGCTCGATTGATTCTTGTATATTATTAATCCTCACCTCACGTCTAATATCTCCCAATCATTGCGACAACTAAACAGTCATCGGTCACTCTCTTTTCCTCGGCTTTGGCGTTGACTGTGCCTCGTTCTTCTCATCTCCCCAGCTTCCAACCCCACATCTTGAAGCGATCGACCGACGACACCCGCTAGAAACGTTTGACAGGACTCATCAATCAATTTGGCTCAACTCGACTGTCTCTGTGATAACTACGACTCGCCTCATTGTCAACTAACTCACCCACGACTTGCTCACCAGAAACAATATCATTGGTGTTGTCTTTTCTCAATTGGGCAAACGCCCGCTTCTCCGACCAACCTCATCTTACTCTCAACCCACCGGCCTCAGTCACTCACTCTCACTTTACCAGTCACTGGCTTTCTCCAACACAAGATGGCGCCGAATCGCGGCGAAGACGACATAGAACGGTATATTCTACCCTTGCTATCCCGTTGCCGATCCATATGCTGATCAGTACTCTCAGTCTGTCAAGGACCACCAATGAATATCCTTCTAGTTCCATGATAGAACATGCACGCCGTCCTTCAGAGGCTTATGTCAACCTCCATGCAAATATTGAAGCCAAGTACGCTCACTCAACCTCGGCACGCCCACTCAATCGTTCATGACTAACATCACCCAAGAATCAAGAATCCTCTCTGGGGTCTTCCACGAGCAAGACTTCTAGCTGATGCCGATGACTTTTGTCGAAAAAAGGAACTAGAACAGTACCGTCCACTCATTCGCAAGGGCGCTCTAGTTGCGCAGGACCCTACTGGCTATGAGGATATCGATGGAGATGAAAAGCTCGACGACACGGAGATACAAGCTCTCAGAGACGAAATCCTCCACAAGTGGCGAGTCCCTTTTGTTCTGTACTTGACCGTTGCGACATGCTCCATCGGCGCCGCCGTACAAGGATGGGATCAAACAGGTTCGAATGGAGCGAATTTGGAGTTTCCCTATGCTTTCGGTATCGGCAGCGAAAGCATACACGACAAGCTCCTCGTCGGTCTCGTCAACTCTGCCCCTTACATCGGAACAGCTCTGTTTGGTTGTTGGCTTTCGGATCCCCTGAATTCCCGCTGGGGTCGTCGCGGCACGATATTCTTCTCGGCCAACTTTTGTCTCTGGCCTGTCATTGGAAGCGCTTTCTGTAACACCTGGAGACAGCTTTTTGCATGTCGTGTATTACTTGGTATTGGAATGGGTACCAAGGCTTCAACAGGTGAGTTTCTACGTCTCCGAACCATAGCCATGTCGCTGGGACCTCATAGCTGACATGTGATACAGTGCCCATCTTTGCCGCGGAAAACTCACCCGCCCCGATTCGAGGAGCCTTTGTCATGAGTTGGCAGATGTGGACAGCTTTCGGTATCTTCCTAGGAACGTGTGCGAATGTCGCTGTTACGAAAATTGGCCACAACGCATGGAGATTCCAACTAGGGTCAGCGTTCATCCCAGCTGTACCCTTGATGTGCTTGATTTATTTCTGTCCAGAATCGCCTCGTTGGTACATGAAGAAGAACCGTTACCAAGATGCGATGAAATCCCTATTACGACTACGAAACCACCCGATCCAGGCCGCTCGCGACTTATACTATATCCATGCGCAACTCGAGGTCGAACTGGACTTTATTGGCGAGGCACACTATGCCAAACGTTTCATCGAACTTTTCACGATTCCTCGTGTACGCCGTGCTACCGTGGCCTCATTCGTCGTCATGATTGCCCAACAGATGTGTGGGATCAACATTATCGCGTTCTACTCGACTAGTGTTTTCCGAGATGCAGGTGCTGACGACAACCAAGCTCTGCTGGCATCGATGGGTTTTGGACTGGTTAACTTTGTCTTTGCCTGGCCTGCAATATGGACGATAGACACCTTTGGTCGACGATCTCTGCTACTCTTCACCTTTCCCCAGATGGCATGGACGCTACTTGCAGCAGGTCTATGTACTTTGATCCCAGGCACAGGTGGAGCTCACATGGCTTTGGTTGCGTTTTTTGTCTATCTTTTCGCTGCCTTTTACTCACCTGGCGAAGGACCTGTCCCTTTCACCTACTCGGCAGAAGTGTTTCCTCTGTCGCATCGTGAGGTGGGCATGTCGTGGGCTGTGGCAACCTGCCTCTTCTGGGCGGCAGTATTGTCTATTACTTTCCCACTGATGTTGGCTAGATTGCATGCCATTGGTGCTTTTGGCATGTATGCAGGCTTCAACATCGTCGCGTTGGTTATGATATTCTTGCTGCTACCAGAAACAAAACAGCGGACACTTGAGGAGCTGGACTACATCTTTGCAGTACCCACTCGTGTCTTTATGAGATATCAAGTTACGAAAGTGCTTCCCTGGTGGATCAGACGATGGATCTTGTTCCAACGAGAAGCAAGACTGGAGCCTCTGTATCAGTTTGACACAGTTGGCGAACCCGAGGATAATCACAGCAGTGATTTTGGCTATGAAAACGACAAGGCAAAAGTTGAGTTGAAGGATACCATTGGACTTACGTCAGGAGTTCAGACGACACGATGAGGTTGATGGTGGAGATTGTGATATCATGACATTTGGCGTTTGTTTACGGGAGACTTGATTTGATTTGAAGAGTTTTGTCTGTACTGTACTCTTATGATACCCTGCACGAGAAAGTAGCAAGCGAAATGGAATTGGGCCTTGTCTTTAACTAAGGGAGATGAATACCCCACGAAAGAGGAGATATGAGTGTATTAGTTTCTAGTCAAGTGACGTCAGGAGAAGACTAGTTTATGGTAAGGTATGATAATGGTCTGCATCGTCTGTGCAGTTTACGTCTCTGACCGTTATTCATCAAAACCTGACGCTGAAATTCGCCGAGCTCTTTAGTTGGATGTGAGTGACGTCGTGATAGCGGAAAGTGAAGCGGGCTTCTCAACTGGACTTGTCTTGGCTCAAGGTGGGAATTCCGTCATTCTCATTCGGGGGGCTTCGGGAGATGATCACCATCTCCACTTGATCAACATTCGGATGGGTTGGAAAGAGATAAATTCCCAAAAGGCGTTGATGCTCAATGACAGAACTGGATTAGGAAGTGAGACGATAATGCCGAGGCCGACACGGACGTCTAATCGAGGAGACACACCGTCTCTCCATAAAAGTTCTCATTCATCCAACGTCATGATGTTTGCGCGCGCTTAGTGAGTGACGCACGTACTGTGTAGCTTCGTCTCGTTTACGATACCCGACGACACGAACTGGGGGAGTGAGAAGTCCTTGGGCGTTTCTACAGTAGAGCAAGAGCACGGCCAAGCTTTTCCGGGGATGTCTGATCGATCAGATCACGTTGCATTTTCTTGTTGTTGCTGGTTGAAGCGGAGACTGCTGATCGACCTACGTGGATTCCTCGTGAATAATGGGATCGACATTGCGTTGTCGAAGGTGGATGGGCACTGTAGGTGAGGAGTGAGACATGAAGGGTCCAGCAGATTAGCAGCTGTGAGAATGATCATGGAAGATGATAATAGCAAAGTATTATAGCAGCAAGTTGAAGTTGAAAGAAGTAACAGAGGAAATGTGGTTGGTGGAATAAGCCGAGCGATGACCCAAACTGTCGGTCCTCTCAAGTTCTGGCCAGTTTCGACGTCGTCCCAACTCCCAGTGTCAGTGTAGGTAGGGTTACACTCCATCAGCTTGTAGCAAAGACACAATCTTGGCACCGGGAAATGAACCGAATTTAATGTCGCCTTGCGAATAAATAGGGGACATAATCAATATCAGCTTCTCCTCAACTCGTTTCATATATCCGCAAACTCTACCATTTCAATCCACGATGAAACCCAAAAAAAAGAAAAATAATTCACGGTCTCGACTCTTTTGAAATCGAAATTTGACTTTGACTTCCACCACAGTGGATGGAGGTCAAGGCGTGAACTAACTAGCGAGCGTTTTTTTCTTGCCGTCACCCTTATTCTGACACGTTGACACAGGCTAATGCGGGATACCATGACTTGAAGTCACTTCGTGCCTGCAGGGGTAAATATCATGGTTCGTTTTGTTTGTTTCTGAACCAGTGGCAAGATGAGAGGGGTTTGGAGCAGGAAATAGGTCTTGGTATGGTGGCTGTGAGTCGAAGATGCATCATGGAGTAGAAGATGAAATGGCCCAAAGAAATATCCATAGGCAGCATCATAGAAAGCACCTTCAGCATGCTCTTCAATATCAAAGTCAGGATGTTTGATCAGATTACACAAGCCCGTTTAAAGATACCGACGGCCAAGCGCTGCGGCAGTTGGCGGCTTACAATTTGAACAACACCCTCATTCTCTGGTGGCGTAGACGCTAGAATTCCCGGGAATGACGAAAAGAAAAAGTGGTTGGTTTCGTCTTGTCTTCAATGTCTTAATTGCGCGTCAATTATCCAAAGGTGTGCTAGTCGGGGATCAACAACACAAAAAGGAAACTCAGCCGTTGAGGGCACGAGAGGCTAGCCGTTAGTCTACGACTTGTTGAGCCGCCATCGACCCTTTGTAAGTCGAACATCGAATAAGAACTTTTCGTAATGATTCTCGCCATGTGCAGCATGCCGAACTCTTTCAACAGCATTCGAACCATCACAGATCAGGGAGAACTCGTACCGTGTTTCACTGTGACAGTTGCTGGCGTCAAAACGTCAGCTCCCGATGTGGGATCGGTATATGGACCCCTTGAGATCTCTGGTGTAAATCTTTGCCATGAAGGGACGCCTCAAGAACTTGAAGCTTTCTTGGTGGATGGTGCTGGGTGGAATAAATATGGAGAAGATACGGTTAGATGTTAACTTCTGGTGCTTTGCATCGATGATTGAGTGATCTCTCGTATCGAGAATCGCCTCTAGTCTCCAGTTTTTGTTATGTTTCTTCCCTTGCTTGGGTATGTGTTTTCTGATCATGGTAAAGATATTCCACTTGCGGTGTAAATGGATGGCCTGTTGGTGGTCGGGGTGTTTTAGACGTGCAAACCGAGACGTACACAGACTTCGATTGTCAAAGCTGTGAAATGTCATGCATTTGTCTGCCAAAATCACGTTCGTATAAGCCCACGTCTCATCCTTGGTTGAAATCCTACATATTTCTTGTCATAACAAAAGGCTGCACTGTACAGTAAAGTATTTCGCGTATGGGTTGAGTTTTCGGCCGCGTAGCACCCCAGCCCGATTTGGAGACGTGAAACAAAGGGGTATCTGAGACCAGCCTGTCAATGGTTGTTTGTGGCTGCCGGGGGGCGGCGCCTCCCCCTGGCCCGGCGTTGAGAACCGCTGCCGTTGTGAAATATTACTGGATAAACGCCGACATTTGGGGGGGCCGGGTGCCCCTGAAGCCCGGCATACAGCAGATGAAAGGAAAAAAGTGACAGAGAAAAATCTTGCAGAGGTGCCCAGTGTCTGGGGACCCTGTCGCGGATCTTTTTTCAGCTGGTAGGGCTCATGATCCAGCGAGGGGAGCCCTGAGGGCCCTAATGCCACAGGACCCAATTGGACTTGGTCCATACCTACCTAGGTAGAGAAAAAAACTTGAGTGGGTGTTTGGCTTTTCGCCATGACTGAAGACGCGCTGCTTGTGGATTCACGGTCCCTAAGTTCTCCAGAGCCATGGCCCGCCCGTAAGTGGGAAGAAAAAAAAACAATCGGGGACCCCTTTTGTTGCTGACGGTATCTGAGTCCCGGCTTGGTATTTCTAGGATTGTGCTTGGATGGCAAGGCGGACAAACCTCAAATAGCAACAAAACCTGGCCTAGCTTAGTACATGAGGAAAAAAAAGGAAAAGCACACCATGATAGTGGATGCCACAGTGTAATTTTTGAATATCTCGCACTCACACGAGCTTGAGCAAGAGCCAAGTCCGACAGGGAAGGAACAAGGAACACCCACCCAATCCATGATCCCCGAAACCTCGTTCGTCAATGATTGACTTCAACCTCTCTTTCTAGTTGTTCCCTTTCCCTCTCTTCTTCCTCTTCATCATTTCTCCACCGACTCTCGTTCCAGTCCCTATTATAACCACGGCCCTCCCACCCCGGCCTAGGCTTGCCCTTCTTTTGAAAGATTCCCATCTTATGTTTGTTTCCTAGCTCCTAGGTTTGATCTCCCTCTCACTCTCGCTTCCTCATTTTCACCTCAGGTAGCACAAATAACCACCAACTTGTTCCTGTTCGTCTTCGCTGGAGAAGACTGTAGATCACCGTCGCTCTTTGTTCTATACCTGCAAAAAAGAGGAGGAGAAACACTTGGGATCGTTGTAGCGTTTTGTCTGCATTTATTTCCTTGAATCTACTACATCATCGGCATACAGCACAGCATTAAGCCGAGCATTGGCATATCTAGCCTGGAGCCAGTCTTCAGCAGAAAGATAATCAACCCCATTCCTACCTGACTCCTAGACACCCTACGAGCGCAAGCAGATCATTGCGGCTAAGGATTTGATATCCTACCACCGTCTCATATCCTGCTAGCACTGCACGCACGACCTCCAATCTTCAAACGCCTATCGGTTTCATCATCGGCCTCGACTCACGCCAAAGGGTCGATCACCTCTTGAATCGAAGTATTCGGACCACCACATCGAATACTCCCACACTCTCAACTCCCTGGTTGGAGTTTGATATATAACTACACACGAGAATGGTTAATCGCCACGTTTCTTTGTCTCCCCGCAATTCGCGTCACTCTCACACAGGCTTCGTTCCCCTTGGTGGCACAAACAGCAATAACGAAATGAGCGACGGTATTCAGCTCACGACGGTCAAGAGCAATGCCTCTGCCCGGAGTGGTATGAGGAAGGCCGAGATGCCTCAACCCTCTACCATGGATAGCAACTCTCCTACCGAGGACGAGAAACTCACCGGTCAAGGTCACCGCGGCCGTCGAAGGAGAATGGGTGATGGCCTCTCTCGCAGCGGTACTGGAGGAGAGGAAACCACATTGAACCCAATGGGTAGACTTTACTACAAAATCATCGGCTTCTCTGTTGTCACCAGATACCTTGTATACGTCGTCCCCGTCGGTCTCCTCTTGGCCATTCCCCTGATTGTCCTCGCCGCCATTGGCAAGAAGGATGGTATTCCTGTTGGCAAATGGAACGGAGATGGTGACAGGTCTGGCGATGATGGCCCTCCGCTCTTCAAAATCTTCCTCTGGGTTCTCATCATGTGGCTCTCATGCTGGATCGCAAAGGTTGTTGCTTGGTTCTTACCCTCGCTCTTTATGTTCTTTACTGGCGTCGTCAGCAAGGGTACTCGCAAGTACGCAACTGTCCTCGGAAACCTCATCCTCCCCTTCTCCTTCTTTTTCTGGGCCTTGGCTTCTTACGTCACTTTCAAGAACCTCTGGATGGAGGAAGATAGAGGCAAGAACTACGTCCCATGGGTCCGCACTATGGGCCGTGTCCTTGGTGCTCTTTTCGTTTCTTCAGCTGTCTTCCTTGGCGAAAAAGCGATTGTCCAGCTGATCGGTATCTCCTACCATCAGCGATCGTTTGCCAACCGTATCAGGGAGTCTAAGCGTGAGGTTCACTTGCTCGGGCTTCTTTTCGATGCCTCTCGAACCCTCTTCCCTCTCCACTGTCACGAGTTCGCTGATGAGGATGCCATCATTAATGATAGCATTGAGGTGATGCTCCGTGGTAAGAAGGGACACAAGCGCAACGGCTCTGCCACCCCCATGAAGCTCATTGGAGAGGTTGGCAAGATCGGAGACAAGGTCACCTCCGTTTTCGGCAACCTTGCCTCTGAGATCGCCGGCCGACAAGTTTTCAACCCCAACTCCGCTCATTCCATCGTCATCGAAGCTCTTGAGAAGACTAAGCCATCTGAGGCAATGGGTCGACGTATATGGATGTCTTACGTTGTCGAGGGTCACAACTCACTTGTTCTGGATGACTTCCAGGAGGTTCTTGGACCTGCTTACAAGGAAGAAGCTGAGGAATCATTCTATATGATCGACGGTGACGACAATGGTGATATTAGTCTCGATGAGATGGTCCGAAAGGTTGTCGAAATTGGTACGGAGAGAAAGGCAATCGCCGAAGGTATGAAGGATATTGGTCAGGCTCTTCAGGCTTTTGATAAGATTCTTCTCGTCGTCGTCCTGCTGATCGTTATTTTCGTTTTTCGTAAGTCTCACCTTAGAAGTGTGTTTTGAATTTCACTGACAATCCCCTCAGTTGCTTTCTTCCAGAGTAGCTTCATTACCACTCTCACCACTGCCGGAACTACCCTGCTTTCTCTGTCTTTCATCTTCGCGGTTACTGCCCAGGAATTCCTCGGTTCTTGTATCTTCCTTTTCGTCAAACACCCCTACGATGTTGGTGATCGTGTCGACATCAGTGGCACCAGGATGGTTGTCAACAAGATCTCCCTCCTCTACTCTGTTTTCCACCGACTGGACACCATGCAAACAGTTCAAGTGCCCAACATTCAGCTCAACAACATCTGGATCGAGAATATCTCTCGTAGCAAGGCCATGCACGAAACTGTCGAAGTCAACGTTTCTTTCGACACCTCATTCGAGGACATCGAACTTCTCCGCCTCGAGATGGAGAAGTTTGTTCGACAACCCGAGAACGCTCGTGACTTCCAGCCTGATCTTAGCATTAGCGTAGGCGGTGTTGGTAACCTCGACAAGCTCCTGCTCTATGTCACCATCGCTCACAAATCCAACTGGCACAACGATTCCGTCCGCGCCAGCCGCCGTTCTAAGTTCATGTGTGCACTTGCCCTGGCTCTGAAGAAGGTGCCTCTCATTGCTCCTGGTGGTGGCGGCGAGCCTCTTGGTGGACCTACAAACCCCTCTTACTCTGTTACTGTTACCGATGAGTTCGCCAAGAATAGCCGTGAGGAGG
Source organism: Fusarium phyllophilum (assembly GCA_013396025.1). Taxonomy (NCBI): domain Eukaryota; kingdom Fungi; phylum Ascomycota; class Sordariomycetes; order Hypocreales; family Nectriaceae; genus Fusarium; species Fusarium phyllophilum. The sequence continues at coordinate 39,307 of JAAOAQ010000297.1, read as the reverse complement.
CTGCTAAGGCTACTGATGAAGCTCGCATGGTCCCAACCTCGAAGCAGGAGAACACTGCAGAGAGCCAGGCCCAGGCCGCCGAAGGCTTCAACTCGCGCCCCCCTGCCGCCGGCCTTGGTGTCTGGGATAATAGTGACAACCACACCCTAGGCTCTCACGATGATGAAGTCAACCGCAACCGCGACATCGAGCATTTGCGGACTGATCTCAAGCGTGAGAGCACTCGGGGTCGGCGCAAGGCGGGTGAGGCTATTCCCTCACTTTCTCTCGAGACGGCCCCTCGTGCTAGCATCACGTTGACGCAACCAAGCCCTCGCAGCCCTCACCGTGGCCCCTTCGATGAAGAGGCTGAGGCTGGCATGGGCCCAACGCCTTACCATTCTAATCTCTCTGCCGGCCCATCTCAGGGTTCTCAAGGCTACCAGCCATATGCCGGCTCCAGCAACCAGTATAATGTCGCCCACCCCCTACAAAGGCCTGGTCAGGGACCGCCTCAGGGGCCACCTCCTCAAGGACAACCGCCCGCTCCCCAGCGCTAGTGGACCTGGAAGTGAGACAGACGAACTGTAACGGCTGATCAGTGTGTATTGAAAGTAGTAATATTGGGGAAGTTATTTGGGATGGAACTGAATTTTTCTATGTTGGTATTCGGGTTACTCGAGAGACTAGGGCAGTCATCTCCTTTCTTAGAAATCAGATTGGGTCATCCGTATGAAAAGACTGGGCGGATGTATCGGTTTATGAAACCCAGCCAGGGACTGCAGAGCAGCAGCTCTCAATATTCACGAAGTAAAGAATCTAGATTATTATTACACTTCAATCAAATATTTTGAGGATAATTGTTGTTTCAAGAAATTTCGCGTTTGCGGAGGCTACTAATTTAGCAAACGTGCTCTGGAGGTGGGACATCGCCGTCCTTTGCTCCCAATTCAGTCTTGAGAACACGACCGAAGAGTTCCAGCAGAACCTCGAAGCAGACCTTGGTAATGGCAGGATCATAACGTCCCTTGCTTAGCTCGTCACGGATGAAGGCGTGCTGAGCCCAGGCAAACTCATAGAAGCTAGCAGGGATACCAGCTTCGCGAAGCTTGACACGGATTAGATCGCGACCAGCATCAGGGACATGAGTGTCCTTTACACCAAAAATCATGGCAACCTCTCCCTTGAACTTGTTGAAGAGATCGATGGTGTGGTTGCTGTTGGGAGGAGCGGTTGATGAAGTGTTGGGCGCATCATAGGGGCCGAGTGTGCGGGAGTGAATATCGGTTGCGAAGTAGGCAACGCAAGCAGAGATACGAGGGTCAAGCTGTGTCGAGCTGTTGAGTGCTGAGAAGAGAAAATGTTAGGTGAGAGACTTACAGCAGCGCGAACGGCCAGATGGCCACCTAGACACATGCCTGTAGCTCCAATACGGCCTGTGCAGGTGGGAAGTGAGAGGAGGTAATCGACGGTGGCATATGAATCGGCATCATAGGACTCGAGGGTCTATAGCAGTTAATTAGAGTGAGTCAAAGTAAACAGTGTTGGCTGTCTAGTGAATACCTTTTCGATCTTGAACTTGTTGCCACGATCAGTGTCCTCGGCGTCGTACTTGAGGGGCTCAGGGCCGGTGAAGTCATGGTAAGATGAAGGTGCAGCGACGATGTAGCCTTGACCAGCGATCTGACGAGCGAAGCGGGCAACAGGGCCAGTGACTGGAGAAGTAGAGTGAGCTTGCTGTGATATTGATGTGATTATAATGTGAAGACTCACCTTGGTAGATCTCGCTGAAAAGACTCACGCCAGGGAAGCGCCTGGCTGAAGGTCAGAATGATGCAGAGCAAGAGGATTCGGGAGACTTGCGCATTAGGATATCCAGGAATAGTGGGATGAAAGACAAAGATGCCTGGTCATGAGTGTAAGCTTCTTGTATCACATATCATGAGAGTTGAGCTGGGCATACGCATAGTACCCTCCTTGCCATTGGCAGAGGTCGGGACATCGACGTGAGACTCTTTGATCAACATTTTGCTTTCTTGGGACTTGATATTTTGAAGGTTCAGAATTGTAATGATGGAGGTTATGGATTGTAGTTGCTTTTATCTACCTACCTATTCAACCTCATATCATTATCAACTTCCCCTCGATGCCCCTCGGCGGGGTGTTACATACATCCTTCAAGCGAGACGCCTCTGATTGGCCGAGACCAACATCATTCAAGCTTCATAACTTGATCCGTCCGTTGTGGCACCCGGACCGATCCCGCCAGCACCCGCTATAACAGGAACCAGTCTCATGAGTAAGCAGTAGTAAGTTCTTATTAGCAGGACGCAGCTGATGACATGTCTTGGACACCTAAGTTACGGTGCGTGTGCTAGGGCAGCTGCTGCAGTACAATGTGACCGCTTTTTTAAACACCGAATCACAGAAATAAACATGTGGCAGGGGTATAGCTAATTACCGTAGAGCACCTGCATAGGGAGGTGCTTCAGTGGGACCTCGACTGCTAATCCGCCTTCGGACCGTCGAATCCTAGGGGAGAAGAGGCTCGTTCCAGTAAATAAGTACGTACCTCACAACCCCATCATTCGTCGTCACAAGGATCTATCCTGTCCTTCCTTGTCTCTGTCCAGGTGGTCACAACTTTTTGGTCGTCCGACTGCTCTAGTTATTTGCCCCAACAACTCTCGATCCTGTTTCTGACTCTTTTCTCCCTCTATGCAAATTTAACCAAGGGACACTTCCTTCAGCATATATTCTCACGATAACATAAGCTCATCATATCGAGGGTCGCCACCCATACTTCATCCACGGATGCACGCCCCAGCTCTCGAATAAACCACGTCTACTGCATTTCTCCTTGATATATATCAATCGCATACCATGAACGGCCATTTCTCTGCCGTCGGCGAGGCGCCGGGGGCTGGAAGCTATGAGCACGGCGTCCAGGTTATTGACGAGGATAAGGAGTTCAAGTATGTACTGTACAGCTGTCGAGTTGTTCCCCGCCACTTTGCCCGTCATGATGTCTACAGCACTGACTAGCCCTACTACACTACAGCACCCACCTCAATGAGTATCTCAACGTTACCGATGTTGCTGCCTCTGGCTTCAATTACCATCTTATCTCCGTCTTCGGCTCCCAGTCGACCGGAAAGTCGACCCTCCTGAATAACCTCTTCGGCACAGACTTTTCCGTCATGTCAGAAACCGAGCGTCGACAGACCACGAAGGGTATCTGGATGTCTAAGAACAAGCGCGAGACGAGCGCAGGCACAAAGATGTCCGACAACATCCTTGTCATGGATGTTGAGGGTACCGATGGTCGAGAGCGCGGTGAGGACCAGGACTTTGAGCGCAAAAGTGCTCTGTTTGCGCTCGCCACCAGCGAGGTCTTGATCGTCAACATTTGGGAGCACCAGGTTGGTTTGTACCAGGGTGCGAACATGGGACTTCTCAAGACCGTTTTCGAGGTCAACCTGCAGCTGTTCCTCAAGGACAAGCAGTAAGCCAAGCTCTACGGTAATCCATTGCTTGCGCGATTACTAACTCTACCTAGGTCAACCCCTAGATCTCTACTCTTCTTCGTCATTCGCGATCATCTTGGCACTACACCCCTGGGCAACCTCCGAACCACCTTGATTCAGGACCTGACTAAGATTTGGTCGTCCATCTCCAAGCCTCAGGGGCTCGAGGGTTCGCGCATCGAGGACTACTTCGACTTTGGCTTTGCTGCTCTGCCTCACAAGATCCTCCAGGCTGATAAGTTCACCGAGGAGGTCCAAAAGCTTGGGTCGCGGTTTACCGCTGGACATCGACACGGCAAACCTGGTCTGCACGGTGACCAAGAGCTTGAGGGTGGTCTCTTTCTCCCCGAGTATCACCGACGCATTCCTGCCGATGGGTTCTCCGTTTATGCCGAGGGCATTTGGGACCAGATCGTGAACAACAAGGACCTGGATCTGCCTACCCAGCAGGAGCTTCTGGCTCAGTTCCGTTGCGACGAGATTTCTCGAGAAGTTTTGATTGACTTTGACGTTGTAGTCACGCCCCTTGAAGAGAAGCAGAGCGAAGCTTCTAAGCTCGGTGTCCCAACCGTTCTGCCCGATCTTGGCCTGGCTGGTAACGATGCTCGCCAGAAATGCATCAAAGCTTTCGAGGTGCAGGCAAGCCGATACCATAAGGGGGTCTACGCCCGCAAGCGACACGAGCTTGAAGGCAAGATTGATACTCGCCTGAAAGCACTGTACCAGGGCCAATTGGCCGCCGCCCACAAAGCCGGTGTTACTGCTTTTGGCGAGGCTGTTGCCAACAAGGTGAAGGCTGGGCAAAAGGCTGGTGGTAGCTACGAATTTGCTGAAATTGTCGCCAATGAAAAGCGAAAGACACTGGATATCTTTGGTGTTGAGGCTCAGAGCTTACTCATTGAAGGTGTCTCATGGACTAACTTCGAATCGCAGCTCAAGCTCTTTGAGAAGGAGCTTGACGAAGAGAGCGCTAAACTACGAAAAGAAGAAATGCGACGACTTGCGACCCGTGTCGAGCGCTGGGTCAGATCTCGACTTGGCGATGCCGTTGGTCTCGAGTTCAACAAGTTGGGCAGTGGCCGAGCCGGCGGTGGTGCCCCCGAAACCGGCGAGAAGCCTGACATCGAGAAGGATCTCTGGGACAGAGTATGGAAAGTCTTCACGGGCATTGTCAAGGAAGCCGAGGTTCGATTTGCGGAGCGAGCTAAGAGCTTCGACGCTACTCAGGAAGAGGTTGAGATCGGCACATGGCGATTGCGCCGAAAGAGCTGGAACGCCCTTCGAGAAAAGATCGAGGAGGAGGTTATGGAGGGCAATATTCTGCTGAAGCTCCGAGAGAACTTTGAAGATAAGTTCCGATACGACGAGGCTGGTGTACCTAGGATATGGCGTCCCAGTGACGATATCGAGGGTATTTACACCAAGGCGCGAGAGTCTACACTCACCCTTGTTCCTCTTCTCTCGAGATTCCGACTGTCGGAGACATATGGCCCTCCTGACTTGCCAGGCTTCGTTGGACCTCAGCCCAACGGTGTCCAGGCTAGTGATGAGGAGGACCTCACACCGATTGGAGGTATCGACGAAGAGGATGGCAAGAGCCTCGAGGAGGAGATGACGGTGCTCAGCGAGGGCAAGCGCCAGGACCTTGTTGTACGATTCAAAAAGACTGCTGATGGAGTTTATGTCGAAGCTAAGCGAGGTGCAATTGGTGGTGTTGCTCAGGTTCCTTGGTACTTTTATGGTTTACTCCTTGCCCTTGGCTGGAACGAGATATTGACTGGTAAGTTTTATCCGGCTATGATTGGCCTTTGTGCTTTGGCTAACAAACGGCGTTTCAGTTCTGCGAAACCCCTTCCTTTGCCTCCTTATCCTGGTCATCGCCGGAGGTACATATGTTGCATATACGCTTAACCTCCTTGGTCCTATGCTCTCAATGGGCAATGCTGCGATGACCCAGGGTGTCGAGATTGCGAAGCAGCAGCTCCGCGACTTTATTGCCAACTCTGATACAGCACGTCAGGCTGTTGGCATGCCTGCGCGCGAGGACAGCGATAACATTAGCATGGATACTCTGGATAGTCGGGGCAAGAAGGCCAACACGACTTCCACGGAGAAGGATGACATTGACGAAATTTAATGTGTAGGGGTTGTGTATGAGTCTGAGCAGTGGCGCCAGGCTTTGTCGAGTATGATTAGCGAACAGGATATAATGTCTACTGTAAAAATAAAAGGAGAATATGTTCGATTCACGCCCAAGTGATTTCCAAAATGTCCGGACTGTTGCAATAAATTCGTTCCCAAGTAGATTATAGGGGTATCTAGAATGCTTCCAAGCCAGCTGACGTACCAAACCAATTGCCCAACTCCGATGACTCCTTATCCTTGTCCCCCGAGGTGAAGTAATCAGTGAGCCTACTCGTCTCACCGTCATCCTCGAGTGGCCATTCAACCTTGACACCATTTCCCTTGGCCTCAAGCATGTCCTTTGCTGTCCCCCAGCTGAACCGACACTCCGGCCCCCATCCGAACACAGGATGCATGTTGCCCTTCATCCATCCAACGCAGCGTCCGTCAGATGGATATCCTGAGCCCCATGCCATTCCCTCACCATCCTTCTCGTCTTCGTCTGCCCTCGCTTCAAAAAGAACTTCGAGCGCAGCATCACGAGTGACCTTTGCGCATACCGATGCAGCACTGACGCAGGCGTATAAACTATCGGCCTTCTTGGCAACCGTAATTTTGGCTGTGGGAAACACGCGCTGTAGCTTTGCTTGATATGCTGCGGGTTGGCCAATTGTATCAACATAAATCTCCTGGATGTTTACGCCAAGCGCATACACAGCCTTTATAAGATCGACCGTGGCGTCCATAGCTTGTGCATTGAGGTTATACGCATTTGTAGGTCGGTACATGTTCGCGCCGATATCTCTTGCCGATAGTGAGGCCGTTGCCCAACCACAAGAATCGTGAAGATCCGAGCCAGGCGTGCAAAGTGTGCGCATAAGGTCTGAGCGAAAAGCAGGTGTGAGGACCTTGGAATCGTCAAAGTGATGCTTCTCGCGAAGTAGAGAATCAGAGAGATCTATAGGGAGAAAGAAGACGCCGTAGACCATGGGGCCGAGAACGGGGCCACGTCCGGCTTCGTCGACACCGAGGCAACATGGGGTTGCTGAGGATGGATCGGAAGGGTCGCTGGGGAGTAGAGAGGAGGGAACGGCGGAGAAGTGGTTGAATGATGAGCCTGAGAGAAGGGCTTCGCCGTGGACTGAGGGTGGGATATAAGTTGTTGAGGAGCGGGTGACTGTCTCGGGGACGTCTTCGGCTGGTGAATCCGTCATTATGAGATATTTTATGGTAAAAGGTCTAGTTTATTATGCTGTAAGTTGAATTTTGGGATCCGATTCGTCAATTGATCGTTTTGATACTTCTGGTTGTCATGGAAGTTGAAGTAAAGAGAAAGTTAGTGGTGAGAGTTCCAGGAGACGCGTCTAGACGCGTTAAGCACCCGACCCAAGCCAGCCCCATATTTTATACAGACTAAGTTATAGTGCCATTGAACTCTACGGATACAGGCACTTGACTACCACAACCAACGAAGAGGAAGGCATAGCCAGCTCCATGCTGTAAGCCATGGGAGATATACGATTGCCATAGCCTAACTTATTTCGGCTCAGCTAGTCATTTAGAATTGTATTTGATTGTCTTGGAGTCATGTCATCTGATATTGCCGTTGATGCCTGTTGAAACCATGGAAGTAAACAAGCCACTGCACGCACTCACTCACTTACACGACGCCACTGTAAGTCAAGCCACATGCAGCTGCAAACTGAAAGTACCAAGTCAAGCAATCACCTCAAAGATAAACATAACAGATTGATTGAGCTACTGGTGAAGTATAGATAAATAAAACTTGAATGGTTTATCTACCACAAAGCTCGTCTCTCACTTTGAACTCCACATACAGTTAAAGGAGCGAGCAAGTTATGGCCTATCATGCAAAAGGATACCCAAGCCCACTGTGCTCATGCCAGGTTTCACTGGTCAGATCAACTGTGACCCTCTAACCCCCCCCCCAGCTCCAGGCGGGGACCACACGATTCCAATTACTTGGGCGCGCCGCTTAAAAGTCACCACTAAACAACATTCACAACCGCGTCACCGGTCGCGTCTTTGTTTCCGATTCTCATTGTATCGCACCCATACATTTTGACATTGCTATAAGACATTCCTTCTCACAAGAAGAAGACGACGCAGCATACGATTAGGAGGAAAATAAACAAAATGGCACCCCGAGGCGCAAGGCGCAGCGAAGTTGCTGAACCGCAAGCCATTTACAAGCTCGGCGAGCGTGGTCGGTAAGTTCATATTGCGCGTTTGAAGCGCAACATTCTATCGTTCCCTGTGTCTATGTAGGGTCTAATTGTTCTTGTAGCAAAACAGGTGTCGAGTTGATAGACACGGGTAATCGCGACGAATATGGCATGCAACCTTTGGACGACCTTCTTTCTTCTCCACTAGAAAAAGAAACCGGATCTGACCAAGGATACGATGACGAGGATGAAGCGCCGAATAACAAACAATACGAGAGCGAAGACGATGAGGACGAAGCCGGTAGTGAAGATATGGATATTGAAACAAGTGCGATCGCAAAGGCCTACAACCATAAGATGGATTGACTGACACCATTCTAGTTCCTGGGCCGGGACCTCAGACTGTACTTAGGGAAAATAGGCAGTATCCCATCCCTCGAAGTCGATCGCCCGTCAAGACTACATTAATGTCTTCCCCTCGACGGAATCCGAACCTCGAACATCTCTCTTCGCCCACCCGGCCACCCTTTTCCAACGATCGCGACGCTACTGTGACCCGGAAAATCGATTTTGGAGCAAAGCCTTCTTTGCGCGGGAAAGCTACGGCGAATGGAGTCAACGGCGGCACTCATGAGGAGGACGTTGATGAAACGGAAGATGCGCCTGAAGCCAGTGAAGCGGGCGACGTTGGGGATGACATGGACCTTCTCGATAAGTCTCTCGAATTGGTCGACGATCTGACTAGACAGTCTCCAGAGCACGAGTCAGAACAGGAATCGGAGCCTGAACCGGAGCCGGAGCCTGTTAAGACAAACAAAGCATCAGCCAAAGACAAGTCACAACGTGCAGAACCAGAACCTAAAAAGCCAGGGAAACGAGGAAGGCCAGCGAAAGCCAAACCAGTTGAAGAAGAGCCCGTGGAGGATGAGCCTGTTGAAGAAGAGCCTCAAGAGATTCAAGAGCCAGCCAAGGGCCGAAGGGGACGGAAACCGAAGCCTGCTGTTCAACCTAAGAAGTCAGCCGCTCCCGAATCACGGAAACGACCAGCGCCAGAGGAACCAAAAGAGGCCGAGGAGCATGAAGAGTCAGACAACGAAGCCTCAGATCCCGAACCTGAACCTGAAGAGTCCCCCAGACAAGTCAAGAAACCACGAACTGAAGCTTCAAAACCACCAAAGCCAGCCAAGTCAGCGCCAGCAGCCGAGCCAAAACCTAGGGGGAGACCTGGACGAAAACCTAAACTACAGACCACAAGTGATGTTGGAGATACATCAATTGCAGCAATTCAACACAGACCTCCAATGCCCAAGAAGCGAGGCCTGGTATCTGTTCGTCATAACCCCGACGAAGTTAAGACGACAAGATCTGGGAGACACTCATTCAAACCCCTAAATTGGTGGGCAGGCGACAAGGTGGTTCAAGAGGAGGAGGAATTTAAGGATGTCTCCGGCCGTGATCGCTTTGTCTTGTCAACTATTAAAGAAATCATCCGCGCGCCTCAAGAAGAGCCGCCTACAAAGCCTAGGACAAAAGCTCGTGGAAGGCCGAAATCCAAGGCTGTGCGAGAAGTTGAAGTGGTCGAGCCTGAAGAGTGGGAGCTGAATCCTGGTGTTGTCAACGCTGAGGTCATCTTATGGGAGCCTGAGCACGAGACGAATCCTCCCGGAGACGAAGAACCTGTTGAGGTTATGGAGGATCGGGTCGCTATATCGGGTGAAGCTATTCAGACCCGTGTTGTTCAAAATGTGTCTTTCCGCATGGCCAAGACACTCACAACCCCTTTCATGGGTGCGGGTGTTGTTGATCTACCTGCTGGCTCTGAGAAGAGACCAAAGAACTCGCGAAAGATGCATATGGTCTTCTTTGTACATACTGGAAAGGTGCTTGTCACTGTGAACGAGGCTTCATTCCGACTCAGCGCTGGAGGCATGTGGTTTGTTCCCAGAGGTACGTTAACTTGTTCCCCCCGCCTTTTTTTCAACGTTCAAGTGACTAACTGTGGATTAGGAAACTACTACAGCATAACAAACGACTACGATACAGACTCTCGCATATTCTTCACTCAAGGATGTGAAATATCAGCTCAACCAGCAGAACCCGATCAATCACAAATGTCCATGATGGCTTAGGACTAATTAATATAGTGAAGGCTGTGGTATGTCAATGGTGAACTCTTATCACCTTGTTTGATCATGACACAGACGACGAGTGTACTTTTTTTTTAGCAACTGTTTACTTGGGAGCATCCTTGGAAGTAAAAGCATGAATACGGGGGTTCATTACGTCGGATTTGCCTTGAAGGAGACGCCCGTTGACCGGCTTCATGATTTATGTTCGATTAGGGGCTTGTTTAGTTGTATACCATTCATGACAGATGAAATTCCAATCTTGCTGCAAGATTCTGCAACCATATCTGAAATGCGACACCACTATTGATTTATTATGAGATGATAAGTATTGTTCACAAGCACCTTTCCGAGTCTCGGAAAATCATAATAGACTTAGATAAATCTCAGATATTCTTATTCTGATATAGTATGACAATAGTTAGAGAGGAGTCATTATAAATCAAGATAATCCTTCCCAAGCATATGAAACCCCATGATTAAAACTCCTCACTAAGAAGCTTCTTCAAAGTGGACATTTCCTTATCCCATCTAGTGATCTTGGCTTGGCTATCTTCCAATTTGCGGAGCAAGAAGTTGATACGTCCTGCTGTCTCTGCTGTCTGACGAGGTAAGCTGCCCAGAAGAGCTAATTCGTTTTCAACCTTCTCGATTGAGCGAGCTTCGGCCTTGGACGAATCGTTGAGAACATCATAGTCCATCTTGGCTCTAAGGACACGGTCCTGTAGAAGGACCGAAAAGGCAGCTTGGTGCAAAGGCTTGCTAGCTGTGATTGTCATGGGTCGGCCCTGGTGCGTCTTAACCGCAATGAGCTCGGCGCTGACGAGGCTATCAATGGCGGCATCGGCATTTGAGGCAGCCGCGGGTGCTGCGGAGGAGAATGGCGCAGAGAGCGTGACTTCGTTATAACGTAGGTTGGGGGTTTGAGCAAGCGACTTGATAAGATGCCAAGCCTGTTGAGAAGAGAATTTCTTATCCTCAATCTCTGAGGACTTTCCAAGAAGGTAGATACGAACAATGTCAGTAGCTGTCTCAGAAACAATCTCTTCCATAGCTTGTTTGGGAGATTGCCCAGTTCGTAGGCGCCGGGCGAGGAACTCCAAATCTGTGAGACGGCCACCAAGAGTGTCGATGCACTGGTCAAGCTCAAACATGTTTGGGCGTGGAATAAGTGATTTTTCAGTTTCCTCATCTCCTTGCTCCTTTCGTGCTTTCTCGTCAGCGGCGAGTTGATCCTTGAGCCGGCTAAGAACGAAGTTCTTTGCTACCTCGGGCGCTAAATCACCAAGGGAAACAGTACGGAAGAGTCGGTCAGGCAGTGCTTTATCCAGGGGTTTCGAGTAGGCCGAGTCAGTGGTGAGGAAAATAACATGGGCGACGTTATTTTGTACGACAGTCGCTGCCCACTCAGCTATCTTGTCGTAGATGATGCTGTTTTCCTCGCCCTTGTGGAGGTAGTTATCGATAACGACAACAGGTCTACGCTCAGGATGAGCTTCCAGCCAAGCATCCTCAGACAGCTTGTAGTCGCTATCTTTCTTGTTACGAGAGCTAACAGCAACATCTTTGAGGGCGCCGGTAGTGGTCTGCATGATCTTGGTCAACTGAGACTCGAGAGTTTCCGAGAAGCCAGCCTTGACTCCCGTTGTGCTCTGAACAGCAAGGTCGATCATACTGCTCATGCTGTTGGCCCATGAGAATACGGGACGATAGCCAACAGCTGTAGCCAGACGTTTGATAGTTCCCGCCTCGCCCCTGGCCTCGACAATTCGTCTGCAGTCGATCTTGAGCACGTTCTTTCGACCTTCCAAAGCTTGATCCATGACCATCTCAACCTTTCCTGAGCCCTTGGGTCCAGTAACAACGATGAAAGTGTCAGATGTTTCATCAAGCCAGCCTTGCACTTTGTCAATTGCATCTCGTCGGTGATTCCAGACTTCCTCGAGGCCATCTCCTCCCTTGGGTTTGGTTGATAAGCCAAAGTTGCCAGACTGTTTCTTGAACCATTTGTAGATTCGAGAATCCTTAAACTCTAGAGAATGCTGAATATGAAGCTTGATGAAGAATTCCCGAATGGGGTCGAAAATCAGAACCGAAAGACCAGCTACGAGAGCAGCAAAGACGGGTATCACAATACGTGGATGGTTTGTCAACCAATTCCAAATACTATGAGCCTTGACGCGTTTCTCGAAGGACAGGCGAAGTTTAGTTCCATTCTTGCCACCTCCCAAGACCTCGTTGACAATGAACCCATGCATACAGTTGCGAGCCATAATTGCATCTCTTGTTACAGGAAACATGACATGGGCATATCGTGGCGTGACCTTTGAGTCGGTTGGCTGTGGTATAATGTCTGCGATTTTTCCATATTTGCGGAACAGGGAGTACAACGTCTCTTCTGGGAGCTCTTCCGGGGTGTTACCGGGAGTTGGAGGAACAAATTCGATTTTGACAAAACTGGTAGGGTATCTGTACAGGTCTTCTAACCATGGTGTGCCCTGTACGAGACGAGCATTGACAGGACGGAAGATGGAGAACCAAGGTTTTATGGGCTTTTCTTTCAGTCGACTTGCTAATTGAGCTGATAAATGAACAGAGTCAGTAAATGCGTAAGGTGAGTTCCGATAGAGCAAAATATACCTTCAATTTCGGCAGGGTCTATGTTGGAGTCATGCATGAATTTGACATATGCACCTCCATCCTTGAGCCGTGGTAAGATCTCGGTCACTTTTATTGGTAAGTCTTCTGGAATGGCTGTCTTGACAAGGCGAATTGGGTCTAGAATGCCTAAAGAGGATGACTCGAAACGCCTGAGTAAATCCGATACGTCGTTGTCCGACTTCCAAGGACGCATGAGAACGCTGCTGAGTTTGAGAGGAAAGATATCTGAGTTCCATGTCAGCTCACAAGCAGGCGATGGCTCGGTTATAAGGACACTCACTATCGAAAAAGAGAATGGCTTCATTCGATTGTGTAGTGATATGACCACTCTTGTCAGCACCTTCTTCGGGTGCAATTGGGGGAACCGCATCCTCGGGGTTGACAACTGTGCTCTCCCACACACGACTAACAGGTCGATCTATCGCATTTTGGCCGAGCCGTTGTCGAAGAGAAGCTGCTGCGAAGCCACATCCGAGGGATCTCGATGATATGAGGGGCCGGCGGGCTGCGAAAAGTGCCGCCGTCGCAAGACCTCGGCTTGGAATCATGATACTTCGATCCCAACAGCGCGCATACTGCAACAAGTCAGGTTGGGAGAGGGGGAGATTCCTCGAGTTCGTGAAGGGATCAAGTTTGTTAATTAGGGTAGAGAATTGTTGGCAGGAAGGGCTAGCTTGGAGCTGTCGCATTGCAGCTAGCTTCCTCCAATGAGGTCATAAGCTGAGAATGGCAGTTGAGTCTCAGCCTGGACTGCCTTGAGATGAAGAGCTACCATGAAACACGTTGTATGTCTAACAAAGAATTATTAATCCCTATTATTCTCTGACATTTAATCTAATATATAATTATACTACCTAACTATGATAGAAATACACATATACCTCAAAAAAAAAAAGTATCTGTTTCTTTTTGGACCAGTGGCTAAGATGCCTAGAATGCCTACCCATGTGAAGATCAACCCCACCAAGCAATTTATGATCCGATATATAGAGAGATCACAATGATGCTTCAATTACCTCACAAAACCCGCTAAGGAAGAATTCTATTTAATGATGAATATGCCAGAAAGGCTGAGAGGATTACTGTTTCGAGTTTCCTGTTCGCAGTAGTCTTTGTTAACCTCCCATCAGAAGACAGTAGGTAGTTACATAGAGAAATACATGAAATCCGGTTATCAGGGCAGACATCAAACCCTTCACACGTACATATGTCAGATCACAGTATAATACTTAGGCCTGGAAAACGGCAAACTACGTCTTGGAATACCAAATTGATTCTTATTGTAGAATCATGATATGATAACTCTGAAGTCCCTTGTTGAGCAGATATCGTCGGGAATACGGCAGATCTATTTTTCCTCGACATCCCTCTCAGCGTCGCATTTCATCACCTAAAACTCCAATATCCCGAACAATCTGCGCTCCACCAAGACTCAAGTCAAATTATATCACTTCAACAACTTCAATTGGACAGTTGGTTCTCTATCAATCAAGATTCAGGCTTCAATCGCACCACTCCCTTGCGACTACTCCATCTCCACCAGATTCCGCGCTTTTTCGCATCAACCATCACCAGACTCAAACGAGATATTCAGTTGAATCGACCACTTATAAAACGTCGCAATGGGGTGGCTATGGTCTTCAACACCTCCCAGCGATGGCAAGTCAGCTGCGTCTGTCAAAGAGACTCCTCCTGTCACATCAACATCAACAACCGCAACCACAACTTCAGATCCTTCAACATCAGCCCCATCCAATTCCAATACCGATCCCGAAATCCAAAAGTTTATCGATCTATTTGAAGCTGAAAAGAACGCAAAGCCCTCCGCAACAGAAGACCAACAACAACAAAACTCCTCCTCTTCCAAAATACCATCATGGCTATCTCTCAAGAAATCCACACGCTCATCCACCCCTACGCCCGCCGATGTTCCTCCCCGCGACGCTCTCTCCGAAGCCTTGCTCCCTACAGACATGTCCTGTCGTCAAGCCTTCGACCAAGCATGGGCATGCAACTCGATGGGTGGACAATTTAATGCCGTGTATCGCTACGGTGAGATGAGGTCATGCAGTGAGCATTGGGATGACTTCTGGTTCTGCATGCGTACCAAGAGTTACTCTCCTGAGATGCGGGAGAAGGCTGTCAGGGATTATTATCGTGCAAAGGAGTTTACAAAGTATGGCCCTGGAAAACCGAGTAGTGAAGATGTCTGGGAGAGTCGAGAGGATAAGGTACCAGAGGGGACAGTATTTAATGAGCCTGTTGAGCCACGAAGTTGATCAACTTGCTCTTGTATCAATAGAAAACTTCCAATTTCGTAACCAAGTTCTGTAGAAAATACTGGCTTCGGGTCCTCCTTAAACATACTCATTCATGTGAGCCCAGCCTCAGGGAGCAAGAAAACATCTGATTTTGATATAGGGTGTTAAAATAAACTTAGCAAAGAGCCCCCTAAGCTTAGGCTAGACTTACCTAGACGTTTTTATCGCTTAGGGTCAAGGTTCTGAGAACCAGGGCTATAAGAGGTGAGTGCTGCATCAAGCACAACTAACGAGAAAGACATGTCACAAAAGGCAGAGGCAAAGGAGTTACTGTGAATATCTTGATTCATCGATTCATTAAAATACATTGGGTAAAAACCACCGAGCTTTTTCATAACCGTGAAAGTCGCAAAAACAAAACAAAAAAATCTAATCTCATCATATCATCCCATGAGACCCCTAGCCTCCGGCATTGTACCATTGGACACATGACAACTCTAGAAGTCGAGACTGATGTTGGGGTATCAAAGAATTTAGTCGACCTCCTCGACGGTGGGACCATCGTCACCACCAGCACCGGGAGCACCACCAGGGCCGCCAGCACCAGGGAAGCCGCCGGGACCACCGGGCATGCCACCAGGAGCACCCTCACCACCAGCTCCGTAGAACTTCATCATGATGGGGTTGGCCTTGCCTTCGAGCTCCTTCTGGTGCTCCTCGTACTCCTCACGAGTAGCCTGCTGGTTGTCGTCAAGCCACTGGACGACCTTGTCGATCTCGGCAGTGAGAGTCTCCTTGTCGCTAGCCTCGATCTTCTCCTCAACCTTGGGGTCAGAAAGAGTGTTGCGAAGTGAATACGCGTAAGACTCCAACCCATTTTTCGCCGCCACGCGTTTACCCTCAGCCTCGTCTTCCTCCTTGTACTTCTCGGCATCGTTGAGCATACGCTCAATCTCCTCCTTAGAGAGGCGACCCTTGTCATTGGTAATGACAATCTTGTTGGACTTGCCAGTGCCCTTCTCGACGGCGGAGACGTTCATGATACCGTTGGCGTCAAGGTCGAAGGTAACCTCGATCTGGGGAACACCACGGGGGGCGGGGGGGATGCCAGTGAGTTCGAACTTGCCCATAAGGTTGTTGTCCTTGGTGCGTTGACGCTCACCCTCGTAGACCTGGATAAGAACACCAGGCTGGTTGTCGGAGAAGGTGGAGAAGACTTCGGACTTCTTGGTAGGGATGGTGGTGTTGCGGGGGATAAGCTTGGTCATCATACCACCTGCGGTCTCAATACCGAGAGAGAGAGGGGCGACATCGAGAAGCAGGATCTCGTTGGTGGCCTTGCTGGAGGTGTCACCGGAGAGAATCGCGGCCTGGACAGCGGCACCGTAGGCAACAGCTTCATCAGGGTTGATGGACTTGTTTGGCTCCTTTCCGTTGAAGTAGTCGGTGATGAGCTTCTGGACACGGGGGATACGGGTAGAGCCACCGACGAGAACGATCTCGTGGACAAGGGACTTGTCGATCTTAGCGTCGGTAAGGACACGGTCGACAGGCTGGATAGTGGATCGGAAGAGATCCTGGCAGAGCTCCTCGAAACGAGCACGGGTGATAGAGGTGTAGAAGTCAATACCCTCGAAGAGAGAGTCGATCTCAATGGAGGTCTGAGCAGAAGAAGAAAGGGTTCGCTTGGCACGCTCGCAAGCAGTTCGGAGACGTCGCAGAGCGCGGACGTTGGTGCTGAGGTCCTTCTGTTGATAGTTAGCATTGAGTTCGTCGCAAGTGTTTTGCTGTTTGACAATGATTCGCGTATTGAGACGGGTGCTTGTAGGAACGGCCGCAAGGGTCACAGATGTAGTCTCCCACGGGTGTCTTCTCATGATCTTCAAGTCTCTTCTTGTGTCTGGGTGTCTTCTGGTGCTTGACAAGAGAGGTACGGTCGCGACAGGCAATCCTGCACGGTGCACAATAGTAGGTCTTGTTGGCGACAGCCTCCTGCTGCCGCAATTTGGTCGCTGGCTTCTGCTTGACCCAGGTCCGTTCTCGGCTTGCAATGAACTCCGGAGTAGGGTTGGCACGCAGTTCCCTATGGTAATTGACCTGCAAGACACGATCTCGTTCTCGCTTCTCCTCATCGATAGCTTGAAGTTGCTCAGGTGAAAGGTCCAAACCCGTTGTCCATCCCTCCTATAGGGGACTATGAGAGCATAGACCTCCCCAAGGGAATGACTCTTGAGGCCAAGGTGTGTAGTGACCCAAACCGAATGTCCTATCGGTGGAGGGAAACGGCCAGAATATAGCACAGAAAGCAGCCTCCAAGAGGTGTATGAGAACATGAAGTTGTGGACGGTGCTCAGCTTTGGGGATGGGGCAGGAGACAAGTAACGCAGAGTGAGTGAGCGTATAACCATCCTGCCTAGCTTTCTGGACACCTGCAGGACAGTTTGAAGAACCGACATCGCATGTACGGTGTTGAAGCACGCGTTTGCGTACGCCGCGGACCTGAGCAGCACCAGAACCGATGTAGATAGCAGGTAGACAGCCAGCCTTTTCGAAAATGAGCAGATACACACCCCAGAGACCGATAGGAACTTCATCAGGAAGACTTTTGAGCTGGACAAGACTGGGAGGGGTTGCCATAGAAAGCGTGTCTGAGAGCTGGGAAGGGCATGATAAACCAGCAAGCTTGAGAAGAGAGCCAAGAGTAGCAAAGTCTGGGAAGACATGTTTGTAGCAGGGGTGTTTGTAGTCCGGAATGTTGACGAGGCACCAGCAGAGCAGAAAGAGAACTTTTGTAATGTGTGTTGAAGCGTCGGCCTGCTCCATGGTAGAGAGAACGGGCTACTCGAGACTCTGAGGGCACTGAGCACGATGCAGAACGGGCTATTCTAGAGTGACTCTGAGTACGATGACGACGATGCAGGCGATGTGGACGATGCAGACAATGTCCGCGTCCTAGGAGTCGGCGAGACATCTTAAGTACTCAACGAGGAGTTACTCCCGACATGGCAGGTGCAGTTGGGAGTTTCGGAAGGAGGTTGTGCATCGTGCAGGAGTGACTCGAAAGTATGGCAGGAACGATGCCAGTAATGGCAAGCTGGCGGTGAAAGGGGAAAGAGCCATCTTGAGTACGAGCTCTCAGACGCAACAACTGGTGTGTTGAACGAGGGAAGGTGAGAAGCCGTGGAGCTGAGGAGAGCAGGTGCAGAATTTGGAAGGAGAAGTTTCCGAATTATGCGATGACCAGGAGAAGACCAGGAGAAGAACAAGAGAAGGCGATTAATGGCTTAAGTTATGGTCACATGACCACCATAAACTTAGACCACAGACGAGACTCATATCGTGACCCTGCAGTTAGGAGTGCAAAAACCGCAACAAAAACATTAAAAATCAAACAGGGGAAGGGAAAAGAGACAAAGGGAGAGCTGAAAATACCTTGTGCTTGCGTTTGAACTCATTTACGAAGTGGTTGACCAGACGGTTGTCAAAGTCCTCACCACCCAAGTGAGTGTCACCGGCAGTAGACTTAACCTCGAAGATACCCTCCTCAATGGTAAGGAGAGACACATCGAAAGTACCACCACCAAGATCGAAGATCAGGACGTTGCGCTCGCCCTCAACCTTCTTGTCAAGACCGTAGGCAATGGCAGCAGCAGTAGGCTCGTTGATAATTCGGAGAACGTTGAGACCGGCGATGAGACCAGCATCCTTGGTGGCTTGACGCTGAGAATCGTTGAAGTAGGCAGGGACAGTAACAACGGCGTTGTTGACAGTCTCGCCGAGGTAAGACTCAGCGGTCTCACGCATCTTGGTGAGGATCATAGCAGAGATCTCCTCAGGTGTGAAGGTCTTGGTCTCACCCTTGAACTCGACCTCGATGTTGGGCTTACCACCCTTGTCGACGATCTTGAAGGGGAAATGCTTCATATCGGCCTGAACCTCAGCATCGGCGAACTTGCGACCGATCAATCGCTTGGCGTCGAAGACAGTGTTCTGAGGGTTCATAGCGACTTGGTTCTTGGCGGCATCACCAATCAGACGCTCGGTGTCGGTGAAACCGACGAATGAGGGGGTAGTTCGGTTACCCTGGTCGTTGGCGATGATATCACATCTGGGGTATAGAGTTAGTGTCATGCTCCTCATGCAACTCATAAAATGGGTTTTTAGGTATAAAACTTACCGATCCTCACGGAAGATACCCACGCAAGAGTACGTGGTACCCAAATCGATACCGACGGCGGGAGCCATTTTGTGTGATGTGTGTGGTGTGTGTAGAATGCGTGAAGATTATGTCGTAGAGTAGGAAGAAAAAGGAAAAGAAAATCGCAGTTGCTTCAATGGAGGATCGCGGGTTATTTGAAGACTTTTGAGAGGGTATTTGAGTGTGATGATGTTGTGAGAAAGAAAGACAGAAGAGAGCGAGTTGAGCAAAAGGATCTAAATAAAGGCGGGTGCCAAGGTTCGATGCGGTTCTGCGCTGTTCCAAAGCAGCCCACTTTGGAGAGCTTCTCTGGTGTTGCAGGGGGGTCTACCACTTTCTGGGCGCTGCTAGGCGTTGCTGGGGGGCGTGCTTTGGAGGGGCGAGGGGTCTGAAGAAGCGTCTAGTAGCTGCGTGCACCTGGCAGACAGGCAGATCTGGGTTCGCCCCACTAAAAAAACTGCGTCCCTCAAACGATGCGCAACCTGAGATGGATCTTTGATTGCTTCTGGCTGATTCCTGATGAGGTATCAAGACATAAGAGCTCATCGTGTTTATTCCCGTAGCTTCCGCCTCTTCTCTCTAGATCTCACAGCTTCTCCTGGTACCCCGTGCCTTGTGCCTGGTTGTCCTGTGCTCTCATCTTACTGATGTCATGTCCTCATAAACTTTTTGCTTCCCAAATCTTCCAGCGCGGGGCATCCGGGCAAGGATTAGAGCTTCATGTCCTGACTACATCCCTTAGAGTTCAGACACCACCTAGACATATGTACTGACTACTTTGCCCCACCAATCGACCTCATGTTGGACGGGTAGCTCCCTCTTCGTGCCCCTCCTCAGACGGCGCTCCCTCATCTTCTGTCGCTCTTCTCTCCCTGGGGTTTAGCACTGCGAAAACTCTAGGTTGCCTCTTCATCATGGAGCGTCATAACGGAATCTGGATAATTTTGTGGCAATCACTGGGAAAATTCTGATAACCGAGACTTTCGCAAAAGTCGGTTAAACCTATTGAGATTTGCTCCGAAAGAGTCAAGAATGCGGCTGTCCGTCCAACTAGAAGAGGTCAGGTCTTTGATACCTTGTCATGGTATCCAACAACGGATGTCCAGGTGGTGGCTACCGCTACTTGAGTCAGCTCAACTGATTGGATTGCACAGCGTGTATTCGCGATGCGGCAGGCCTGTTTTCCTGCTTGGTGATGCTTCAATAGTGGTCCACGTATTTACAGTAGTATCATGCATTATCTTATCACCATGTCATGGCCATCAATTGCATCGCATGGTGTCTCTCAGTCAGATGTCTGCCTCCCGAGCCTGTACAGTGACCAATGCTTACTGCGGGATTCATCATCACCAACCCTCCTGTCTGTATCTCGATCGTAAACTTAGTAGTCTATCAGGCTGAAATCGATAACCTTGTTGGTACCAACAAACCAACATTGAAGCTCAATTGCTCGCCGTATGTCGATAACCGTGGTGAAAGCATATGATATCTAGATATTTACGCAGTTGACCCCATTATTTTTCTCCACGTGGATCCAAATCTCCAAGCCCTTCCTTTGTTGTCTTTCCTTTCCGTTGCCTCCATCTTTTCAGCAAACTGACTTCGTCTTCCTAGCGCTTCCACGGCCCTCTGCGCATCCACTTGGGCTCGCGAGACCCCAGGGCTGAGGCGTGGCGTAGGAATTCGAGGGCCCCTCTGCCCAGTTAGCTTTTTATCTGGGCATGTTGGTTGTCAGGCAACCGGCAGAACCCCTGAGGCCCATTTCAAGCTATTGCATTGTGCAGCCAGTCTTGTCGTTGGGCTTTGGGTTTCACAGCGGCAGCCTCATCAAGGCACCAGCTGTACCTAAGCTGTAAGGTACAGCTGGTAGACAGGTAGCTTAGGGCACAACAGCTCATCCTGACAGGGCAATCGTGGTTCCAACTGTTGTTTACAATCGCCTCATTTCATTATCTTCCTTATTCTTCTGCCTTCTCTAACTATGGGTCAGTTGCCTCTGGGCTTCTGTTCTCGCTTGGAGGCGACCCCAAACAATTGGGTCGTATGTGGGGTTCCATGTCGTGATTAGTCGATTAGCTCCATCTAAAAACCAGCTTGCCTTTCTGCATGGTTAGCTAGCAGGGGGAGAATAAGAAAACTTGAGACCTTTATCCTAAGTGATGAAAAGAGCTGGGCAATGTAGTATAAGTTTAGGGGAGTCTTTACTGAGTTTATTTTAGTATACTCTTCTACAGTCTTATATTTTCTTGCTACCTAAGGGGCCGGATCCTCACTTCTGACCTGAATTTACCCTGGAGCTTTCGACACCCGATTTTGGGACGCTTGGACAGCATTATGATGAAAAATTCAAGTCTGCTGAGTTTTCTGTTATAGATAGATGGGACGTATAGGCTTTTGAATTGTTGCTGTAGTACTCGGTATGACTCTTTCTGCATGTGCTTCTTCAGGCTGCGATTATCGCCAGATGTTTGAAATGACGCCTCAACCGTGATACTCTCAGATACATGATTTCGTCGAGTCCGTCACTCAACGCCAGAGAACGGCAGAGAACTGAACACAACTTAGGGATACAAGCTCAAGGTATTTGCTAAAAGTTAACTTGACATAGTAAACTGCTATCAAGCTCTTGATCCGCTGCGACAGAAGCAACCCACACATTGGAACAGTAAAGGCATATATGCAATGCAACTGTTATAAGTCTCGAACTATAACTATCTACACCATCTCCACACCTCAAGATCCATCTAAAACACATAGTCTTCCCGTCCCCTGTCGGTACTTGCTAGGTGAGAGCGTCCAATGGGGGTAGAGCTCATGTGAGACTACCTATAGACTGAGGTATCTATGTGGTTCTCTCTCGTCTATCCGTATTCCCTTCGCTTATTTATATTAAAGACCAGGCTACTGCCTTGCAATGAACCCCGGTAGATCGTGTTCTTCGATCATAAGCATTGACTTGTCCGCCATCCTCGAACTTGTCTCTGTTGCCGATCCACCCAAGAAACCATTCCATATCTTCTGCATTACGTTATCTGTGCTCAACAACTTACTTCCTTTCAAAGCCTCCTCATCCTTTTCACCCACCACCAGCAGGACCTTCTTCGCAGCAGGAAAGCCATCGACAACGTGCCACAAGCATCCAAAAACCTGATCACTTTCCTGCTCCGCGTAGCCGAGCTCCGAGAGTACGCAGGCGAGATGCTTGACCCTGTGGGTGTCTTCCCGTCGTAAGAAATACACCATTGCCGAGTTGAAACCGTATATGTCATACGCCTCTAGTTCACCTGCAAGGTATACAGCGTCAAGGGCGAAATTGAACCACACGCGAGGTGGTTCAGACACGGGTGTATCTGAAAGGAGCTTGGATATGCGCCAGCCAAAGGCAAGCTCATAATGCTGCAAGGCCAGATATCGCGCCTCGCGGTTGATGTGCAACAATACAGGCACCGATCGTCCATGCGACCGCTGATTCAACTCGTAAAGTCTCTGATCAAGCCGCTCATCGCGTTGAAGACAGCAGACGACGGTAATGCGGGGTTGAATGAGGCATGACCATATTCGTAGACGCAGTTCAGGTGGTAGTTGTGCGAATTGAGGAAATGCGGTGAGAGTGGATGACGAGTTGACTTGTGAGGAGAGACCATCGTCAAAAGTGCGAAACTCGAGCCAAAACGTTGGATTTGGGCTTTGCTCTTCCTCGGTACTGATATCGCTCATATTTATTATTGTTACAAGGGGTGTCGGTCAATTGAACTAAAAGAGGTGGACTATACGATACGATATGAGCTGATTTAGAGGATCCAAAAGAATGATGAAGCGAATGATCTGTTCTGGTTAGTGGGGTGAAGAGAAGTGAAGAAAAGGAGATTATTTTCCTGCAATACTCCTAGATTCAAGGTCAGGCAATTTATCTCCGCGAACTTCCACTATCTATCTCAGCGAATCACTGTTTGGTTTCAAATTGGATCCAGATACGCGCAAGCCGTTGGTGATTCGCGGATATGAACATTCATCTTGTTCCCTAGATAGTTTCAGAGAAAATTGATTTTGGTACTCATTCATTTGCAAAACTCATCCTCTTATATACTTTAGGTAGACTTATTCGATTATCTCCTTACCGAGAGTGATACCGCTCGGGAACCTCGCTTACCCCTTCAACAACGGCTAGGGTAAGGAACCGTTGAGAGAAGCCCGAGATACATTCTCATGTCTATAGACAATATGAAAGCAATACACAACACATGATAATTTAATGGCACGAATCACATTCTGGAATTATATGCAAATACGTTAGTGATGGCCCAAGACACTCAGAGGCATGGACCTGAACGGATGATGATTGTGTCTGATCCAGTTCTATATTCGCATAGGAAATTCTAACCGCTAAATCATATCTAACTGTAGTATCTTCGACGCTTATCAATATTCATCTCTCCATACCCCCAAGGGCTTACACCTGATGGGAACCTTGCAAAGGTCTCGAGGCGTTGACGCTCTGATCAGAAGCTACAGCTTCTGACCATGCTCCACTGTGTGAGCTGTTGAGTCTGTATGCATTTTTCTCGATCTTCAACTTTTCCTGGCCTCGCACTAGCTTGAGTAGATAAGAACCATTTACCACGATATCCATAGGACCATCTTCTCCAGGAGGACCTTGTCCGAGCTTAACGTTTCCAATGAACCAAGTAATTGGGAATGCCTGATCCTGAATTAGTTCCCTTCACCAAGATATGAAAAGAATCCTCGGGACTTACCAATGCGACGAGAGGAGTGATGGCGACAAACGCCCAGACAACACCCATCTTGGCTTGATGAACAGCCTGTTCATTTTCTGCACCACCAGAGGAAGAATGTACGCTGCTGAAGTCGCTATGGGAGTCCAGCCCAGAAGTGTTGTTGAAGACTGTAGACATGATAGTCAAGCCGATAGTACCACCAAAAGGGATGGCAACTGCCATGAGTCCAATGACGGAGGCGCGCAAGTGTCGAAAGAGACCAATGCCGTGAAGTGGTGAAGCCATGAAACGCATGCCACTACCACAACCAACAAGGGCCATCATTCCATAGATGACGCTCAGCCTGTTCGCATAGATAGCCCATGCAAGGACGCCCAGACCGACAGCTTCGGTGAGTGTTCCTAGAAAGATACAGGGAAAAGTCATGCGAGGCCACTTGTTGCACATGAAGGAGCAGATATAAACACCGGCTATGAAGGTATTAGTAGGTAATTCGAGTCGCAGACATTATACGGAACGAACCTCCAAGACCAGGGACAAAGTAGAGAAGCTGGACACCAGCCTTGTCAGAGCCGTACCCCTAAAGATCGTTAGCAAGGAGCTTGTGTCAATTTGAATAAGACTTACCCTGACTGCAATAAAGTAGATGTTACAGAAGTAGAGTACCTGAACAAGTCAGAAAGGGAACGACCAACAGTAAACGATAGCCTTACAGCATACATGCCAATTCCTGTGGCACACTCGCAGTAGAAGAGAAGTCCAATATCACGGTTTGAGATTAGTTCCCAAGGGAGCATTGCTCTTTGCCATGGTAGCTTCTCAGCCATGGTATTTCCAGGGGCAAGGAGATACTCCCAGTAGCAGAAAACGCCAGCAAAGGTGATACCAAGCACCAGAGGAACAATGACAGCGGGTGATGACCAAGAATATGTCGCGCCACCCCAAGTCAAAGCCAGAATAACGAGACCAAAGCCAAAGATGAACATAAGCTGACCACCCACATCAACAGTCTTGAGTCGGGCGACGAATTTCGTTCGCCGGCCAGTTTCAGCTGTCTCGTTGAGCTCAGGGATGGGTTGAGGACCGAGAAGCTCCTTGCGTAAGACAAGGAAGACTGTTATCAGAGCGACGGCGGCAATGGGGAGGTTGATGGCAAAGCACCATCTCCAGTCAGCATTTGTGAGGTATCCTAAGCTGATTTTAGCTGTATTCAAAAAGTAGATATGGCTTCACGTAGTCTTACCACCAATGACTGGGCCAAGTCCATACGAGACACCACCGACGAGTGAGAAGATGGCCCAATTCTTTGCATTTTCTTGCAAAGAAACTCTATCGGCAAGAATAGTGCGAACAACGACATTGAGGCCAGCCGCAGCAAGTCCTTGAAATCCACGACCCAGAAGCAGAGCTGGGAAGGCATTTGTTGGGGCCCCAGTACACAGGGCACTGCCAATGAGCATGAGAATAATGGCAGCATTGATAGAAGCATTGCGGCCAAATACATCAGCCATTTGAGTCCAGAAAGGGATAAATGCTGCAGATGTGAGGTTGAACGCTGAGACGATCCAGTTGAGCTGTGAGATCTCCCCAAAGTCCGATGCAATCCATGGAAGAGCACTGGCGATACTGTTTCAAAGTGTTAGTTTCATTCTGCAATTTTTGGGTCTTTCCATACATTGTCGAGTCGAGTGCTTGAAGGGCAAAGGGTGCCACTAGGCCTAGGATAATCTTCCATCGATATGTCCTTGCAGCCTTCTTTTCTGATGCACACGCAACACATTTCACAGACGAAGATTCATACGCTTCCATATGTCGACATTGTGGTTGTCGAGGTGCGTGCTTGGTAGCGTCAGGTCCTGTTTCTTGCAATTCCATTGGCGCTTGGTTGGTTTGCGCCTGTTTACGCTGCTGATTGGCCTTGACCGCCTTTCGAGCCAACGAGATCATAGCGATATAGAAGATGTAAGAGGAGCTGATCGAGAGCTGTGCCAGTTAAAGACTGAGGTATTGTCCACAGTTGAGGCGATTGAGTATCTGAGGATATAAAATTATGATGACCAACTTGAAATCGAGACATGAAATCTTCTGATATTTATCCATCTTAGAGGCAGCCTGAACAATATTTGAATCTCCATAATTGCTGATTGTTCGCATTCTCTCCTATCTACGTACGTTACAGGTTGCGTAGAGCGTGGGTCGAAAGGGCGAAGCGTGCAACTCGCAAAGTCAAGCAATCGAATGAGGTTTCCTATTCAAGAGGAATACGAAAAACAAAAGCCAATAAGAAGTGCCAAAATGTTCCAACGCGGTGAGGTTATTTGTCCGTAAGTTGATGCGAGATGAGGTTCGTAGGGCTGTGTTCGAACCGGGATATGATCTCGAATGGCTAACTGGAAACAGTTAGTGCGTTGCTCGAATCGCTAACCCCTATGGGATATATTGTTCAACAATGTCATGCCGACTCACTTAGCAACTAAATACGAGAGCTTCATGATGGATTTTACTAATATAACTCAATTGTACGGGCTACGGCATATGAAACCTATCGCGCTGGAAAAGAGAGCCATCAATCATCATGGACGGTAAGTTATGTGTTCAATATTCCAATTTGAAGACACAGAGGATCACAAAACATCACCATGTAGGGTTTCCACGCTTCCATATGGAGTAAACCATCTAAATTGCACTTCAAATGAAATGTGCGGACGGTCAACAAAAATTTCGGCGCCGGGCCGATGCCTCTTTTTTGCCGGCAGCGGACGGAGCGGAGCCGAAGATGGAGGACGGATCCGTGTTTGAGGACAGCCGAGACGCCGGCCAGGTGCCTGGAGTGCAAATGACATCATATCATCTGGCAGTCAGTCGGTACTGAAATTTCAGAGCAAAGTAACTCATCACCGTGTCAACTCATCCGCAGAAGAAGACTGTAATATGGCTAGTGCAGAAAGACAAGGACTTGACATATTTATCTAGGCCTTGGGTTAAGGAGCAAGAAACCTTGTAGCCTTTTGACCAGGCAACTACTCCGTAGGAAAGTGCGGTTCACGGCAACACAGGCAAGGGGGTACCCCACGAGATCCCCCATCTTTCCCCTCCAATTGCCCTCCTCAGAAATCGTCCTCAGTCAATTAACAACACCTACTGGTACAAGCCCTTTCAATACAACAGGAAGTCCCTACACGTCACTCGAATCAACCCAATGTGTTCTCGTTCTACCCACTCGCACTGGAACCTACAAAGTCTGGCGTCTGGATGCGGCTGCGGCTGCGGCGATCCCGCATTTGATGTACTGCTCTCCACATGCGGGAGCGAGGGAGCCAAGATGTTGGAGCATAGCTATGACGATATAAGCTCTATCACTGCCGTCCTTTGGACCGAACCGAAAATAGGCCCTGGCTATCGAGTGCCAATATCTCTCCGTCGTTATACCCGTTACAGATCCAGACTGCCAAAACCCATCGACAGCCGGGCTCCGTTGGCCCTCGGGAATGCCAAGAGACCCCGGAAAATTACACACTTAGCTTACACGGGCAATCGTAGGTTTCCAGTCTGTCGTTTGCCCATGGCATGTGCTCTTTTCTTGCCGCACACCGAAAAGCGTCACAAGCTCTTTTAGGCAATTGTCTTTCTTATGCATGGAAGGCTTCGAGAAAAAGCAGAAGAATCAGAAGAGCAACTGTTCGAGTATCACAGACAACTTCTAGAAGACGCAGCAATCCTCTTGCCTAGATAACGCACGTCTTCTAAACTATTCAGTATGCAAAGAAATGATGAAAGAATGAGCCTCGCCAACCATCGTCGGCCCAGACGACAAGTGCGGCACATGATGCTGCGATTTGCTGCTCTCCACGAGCTGTCCACTTTAGCTTACCCATGACACCTAACCATGGTGCACCACATACCTCCAAATTCGATAGAGGACACCAGATCATTAGACACAAGCGCTTGACTGTCCCTTTGAGACCTCACAGTACCGCGTGCATGCAGAAAGAAAGACAGAGGAGCAATCAAACAGTACAATTGCTTTTTTCTTCTTGCCACGTGAAAGGAACCCAACTGAGTGGTTTCCCCTCATCATAGCCGCTTACTGAAATCTGGGGTTTGGGGTTATCATCAAGGCTTTTTTGCCTCTTTGATTGCTGGCCGGCCACTCCCCGTTGCGACGTTTGTGGAAGCGTTCAAGATATAGCATAACCCAACCAGTCAGAAGCAGTCCATTTAACTCCAGCTGCCTTTGATAGTGGATCCTTTCCGGTCTAGGCCTCGATCTATCAACTCTACTTTGTCGTCACGGTTGTGTCTGGCAACCATATTCTGAACATCCCGTCGTCCGAACCACCAACCTTATCGCTTTTATTGTTCGGGAAACGTCCGTAACGGTAAACTCACACTCTGAACCGGCGACGCCTCGCGGCGAACCGTTCTTAGGCTCTGGTCTAGGCACTACGTAGCCAGGCACTGCACCTCCTTCGCTTCTGCACGCCACCCGGTTGTCCTTACAAGATTCATTACTGGGTAGCCTCATTGTCTTCATCCCGGTCTTATCCCCTTATAACCATCACGATACGGACTCCAAATCCGGCACCGATTTCATCTTTACCGGCTCTCGTCTCTCGGGGATTTCTCGCTTTTCTGTACTGAACGTTCTCTCCTGTTCTGGGTAAGTTCTATGCCAGACCTGTTTACCTCGACGTTCCCTGATCCCACGTTTCGGCACTGAGTACCTGTTGTTATCGGACTTGCGGAGGCGTTTCACTACTGCCAAATCCCGTCCTGTGCCTTCTTGTCCTATCATAGCCGTCGGCTGTTTTCACTCCCTAAGATGCTCTCCCTCACGTTCGGCTACCCCAGTATTCTGTACACTGAGGGTGAAGTCCAGAGGGTGTGCATGGGGTGCATATAGGGTCCACTTGACTCTTGTCTAAGTCAGCTCGGTCACAGTACTCTGCTTATATCAGAGCCATATGCCCTCTCAACTTGGGCTGGTCTTGGCTATTGTATTCATCACTCATCTTCTCCCATTCAAGAAAGCACTTCGTGTAATGCCAAACTACTTCCTTCAAGAGGCCTGTCATTACTTCTACCGAACCGCTCTCCGCGGACTCAACGTTAGCACAAGCGTGTCACCTCTTTACGCCTAAACTTCGTTTTCATCACCCCCGACTAACACCATGACTCAAGTCCGCACTTTCACTCCTCCTCAGCCTCTTGGAGACAGGCTCTCTGACCCAAATTCTGCTCCAAAGCCTGCTAGTTCTACCGTTCCTCGAACTCTTCCCGATATTCCAGAGCTTGCTCAACCACGACGCAATTCTCCCCCCAGACTCAGCGGCGACTATACTCGTGTCCCAATGGCCAACTACAACGAGTCACGGAAAGATGGTGGCATCACTTTCTCTGGGCAGGACAAACTACCCAAGCTTCCCATCCCTGAACTCGAGGCCACCTGCAAGCGGTATCTTGAAGCTCTCAAGCCACTTCAGACAGCCCGGGAACATGCAGAGACACAGCATGCCGTAAACGAATTCCTGAAGAGCGATGGCCCCGAGCTGCAGGAGAAATTGAAGGCATATGCTCAGGGCAAGACGAGTTACATCGAACAATTCTGTATGTCAGAACATACCTCTGATTTATAGTAAAGTACTAACTTTCATAGGGTATGATTCTTATCTCAACTTTGATAACCCCGTTGTTCTCAACTTGAACCCTTTCTTCTTGCTTGAAGATGACCCAACTCCCGCTCGGAATGATCAAGTCACTCGTGCTGCTTCTTTGGTCGTCTCATCACTTGAATTCGTTCGTGCAGTACGAAAGGAGGAGCTTGCTCCAGACAAGGTCAAGGGAACTCCACTTTGCATGTACCAATTCTCGAGACTCTTCGGCACTGCACGAGTTCCCACTGAGGAAGGATGCCAAATCGAGCAAGATCCTGAGTCGAAGCACATCGTCGTCATGTGTCACGGCCAATTCTACTGGTTTGATGTCTTGGATGACAACTCTGATGTCATTATGAGCGAGAAGGATATCTCCATCAACCTACAGACCATTGTTGATGATGCAACCCAAGTTCCTATCCAAGACGCTGCCAAAGGCGCTGTGGGAGTCCTGAGCACCGAGAATCGCAAGGTATGGTCAGGCCTTCGAGATGTCCTGACCAGCGAGCCTGGTTCCAACAATGCGGATTCACTTGGAATTGTAGACACGGCCCTCTTCGTTCTTTGCCTCGACTACACGGAGCCTGCAGACGCTGCAGCTCTTTGCCAGAACATGCTTTGCGGTACCAGCGAGATCGAGAAAGGTGTTCAGATCGGCACATGTACCAACCGATGGTACGACAAGCTTCAAATCATTGTTTGCAAGAACGGAAGTGCTGGCATCAACTTTGAGCATACCGGTGTCGACGGCCACACAGTTCTGCGATTCGCTAGTGATGTTTACACTGACACCATTCTTCGATTCGCCCGCACAATCAATGGCATGGCTCCTTCGCTCTGGGCATCTTCCAGTCCTGATCCCTCCAAGCGTGATCCCGAGAGTTTTGGAGATGTTAGTGTCACTCCTCGAAAGCTAGAGTGGGATATGATCCCTGAGCTCAGCGTCGCAGTTCGCTTTGCAGAGACTCGATTGGCAGATCTCATTGAGCAAAACGAGTTCCAGACTTTGGACTTCGGTCACTATGGAAAGAATTTCATCACTTCTATGGGTTTCTCTCCAGATGCCTTTGTTCAGATGGCTTTCCAAGCTGCATACTATGGGCTTTATGGTCGTGTTGAGTGTACCTACGAACCAGCCATGACTAAGACCTTCCTACACGGCCGAACCGAGGCGATCAGGACCGTATCGTCAGAGGTTGTTGAATTTGTCCAAGCCTTTTGGGCTGATAATCCTGTTGACGCCAAGATTGAGGCACTCAGGAAGGCGTGCCAAAAGCACACCGCGAACACCCGACAGTGTTTGAAGGCCGAAGGCTGTGACCGACATCTCTACGCTTTGTTCTCTGTATGGCAGAGGAGTTTGGATGATGACCTTGACAGTGGTTTTAACAGCAATGGCTACTCTAGCCCGGGAGATGGATACTGCGACCAAGCAGGATCGCCCGTAGGAAGCCCAGGTAACGAGTCGCTCCCCTCTGTTGACGGCGTCGAAGTGAGGCCTACACGAGACCGCGGCTACAGCGTCAACTCGAGGTCGCGCGACCAGAACCCACTTCCCCTTCTGTTTGCTGATTCTGGGTGGGATAAGCTTAATAACACAATCCTTTCAACTTCAAACTGTGGTAACCCTTGCCTACGCCAATTCGGTTTCGGTCCCACCTCAGGAGATGGTTTCGGCATTGGGTATATCATCAAGGATGAAGGGCTCGCTATTTGTGTTGCTAGCAAACACCGTCAGACAAAACGCTTTGTTGACACCCTCGAGAGCTATCTTCTTGAGGTCCGTCGCATCCTACGTATCGATAACCGCAAGATGTCAACTGGAAAAGTGAGCCGCGCTCGCGAGGTGGAAATCGAGAGACCCAAGCTAGTGAGCCGCATCAAGTCTAGAGGTCGTCCCATCACCGCTGTTGAGAGCCTGCGATCTGCGACTGGCACAACATCCCCTACCAACGAGAGTAGCACCTTTAGTGAATATGACGAAATGGGCGGGTGTAAGTTGCTCTTCTTTTACCCTCAAGTCCTCTCAAGATAATGTACTAACTTTATAACTAGATGGATTCTTCGATGCTGGTATGCTGTTACAAGCACTCAAGGCTCGCAACGAACAGTTTGAGTCGACCGATACGCGCGCTTCAGACAGGGCTGCAGCTGCTCAGGCTCGCCGCCGTGACATTGGAAAGAAGCTGAGACTGAGTGATTATTAATGGCCATATCATATCGTACATATTTCATTGCATAGCGTGGTCATGGATCTTGCATGGAGTTAAAGGGGGGCTCATGTTTTATATCAAGACATCTAGGTGTAAGCATTGAGAGTGATGAATTTACAGTTTTTGATATTTATAACGAAGTCATATACATGCGCCTTGTCTAACGTAAATTGCTACAAGATGTTCTCACAAGTACTAAGTTATCGGCTAACGGCCAACGTATCGTCAACTGCCCCAGGGGAAACTGAGCACCAAAAGGTTGGCCTGCTTTTGAAGCACGTCTCCTAGCATTGTTGACAGAACAAGCGATGGTCCTTTGACTGAGATCATGCATCAGCCGAGTGTCGTCACATTGCACAGGACCATGCAAGCTCGGTCGTATTATATACTGAACTCGCGACTTGATTTTGTATCATGGAAAGGGAGAGCATTACCTCCGCAAACCTGTCTGTCACGGACACGGCCAAGACATTCACATATTAGAGGCCATGCAAGCTAAAGCAACCCTGATTCAAAGACCTTGTCTAAATACAGGTAGGGGTTCCCTCCTCTCCCAGGCCAGCAGACTGGCACCCCCACAAGGACCTCTTATTCCCCAGTAGAAAGCAATAAATCATCGTTTCCCTAAAGTCATACAACCCAAACATGAATCGTTCCCGAGTCGAATTCGCAAGCAAATGTGAAGGGAAAAGAAAACCAATAGGTCCGAAAAGAATTGAGTTGTCTATGCCGATGTCTGATGATTGTGATCTCGCCGATCCAAATACATGTACACGCCTTAATCTTGATACCCATACCTTCATGTGCGCAGCCATTCTCCCCAAGCAAAGCACACGAAAAGCAGTGGCCCCAGGATAAGCGGCTGTAGTCCTATAGCGCCCTTTTGATAATGTACACACGGCAAGGCCCTGAAGGCCGTCGTGTCAATCGATCGCGATGGGCCTGCGCCCTTTTGGCTTGCCTCTGAGACGTGGTGAAACAGATCAAAGGAAAATCGTGAATCATGGCGGTGCCGACCTTGCGGTACCACTGAAAGCCATAATGAACGTCATTTTACAACCAGGTCTATAAAAATGTCAAGACACAAGTCTAAAGCCACGGGGGCTGTTCGCCCTGACCCGTGCTGACATTTCCATTGCCATTGGCAGGGCTCGTAGGGACGCTGTTGCCACTGGCTTGGCCAGCAAAGTTACTGTTACCGGCGCTGCCATTAGCTGCACCGTTGGCAGCAGGATTGGGAGCAAAATTGCCAGGAGTCATCTGTCCGTACTGAGGCTGCTGAACAGGTCCGCCAGAAGGAGGAACTTGACCGTTCATGGCGGGGTTAGGGGAGTAGATGGGGATGTTCTGGCGCATAGGTGGCATAGGCCCACCGTGAGGCATACCATTGCCCTGGAGAATAGGGCCACCTCCAGAAATACCTCGAGCGTGAGTAGCGCGCATAGGAATTTGACCCTGGGTGTTGTCGGCTGGTGTCACTTGCCCGCTTGAGGCAGCGCTTCCACGGTTGTCGAAGGCCGAGATCTTAGCTTGAATACGACGGCCGTAGGGAGTTGTTCGAATCTGGGGAAGAATGGGGCGGATGGCCTCTACAAGGCGATGCTTTTGATGAGGAGTAGCATACTCAAGAGCAGTCTGAATGACATAGTTGGCGAATGAGTCCCGGAGAAGGCGCTCCATCTCCTGGTTGCGTAGTAGCTCCTCCACAATCAGATCCTTGGAAGGTGGCTGGGCGCAGCGCAGGCACTTCTCGATGACGTTGGAGCTGAACTTATGGCGGGACAGCTGAGTGATACAATCCTTGAAGGTAAGAACGATAGGCTCGGTGAACAGAGGTTCGTTCAAGTCAATAATGTACTGAACGACGTAGTTGCCGAAGGGGTCCTGGACAAGGATTCGTGCATGCTCGGTGATTCGCTGGATAAGCCACAGCTTCTGGTCGCCAGAGGCATGGTCGATACAGCGCTGAAGAACACAGCAGCCGTGTCGGTGCGTGCCCACCTCGACACAGCTGCCGCCAACGGCGTCAAAGATGAACTGCGCATCAGGGGGGGTAAGTTTGTTGAGACACTTCTGAATGACATGGTTGCCGTTTAGGTCCTGGATAAGCTCCACAACTCGGTAGCGAAGAGCCTCAATGATGATGTGGACCTGCTGAGGGGTGCTCACATACTCGATCATCTTCTGGAGTGCGCGTGTGCCGTGCTGGTTGAGCGCAATACGGACCATATCCTGGGAAGCATTTTGAATCAAAACAGTCCTCTCATCATCATTGCAGAACTCAAGGAGCTTTTGGCACAAATAATTACCAAACGGGTCCGTCATGAGCTCAATGACGTGCTGGTTGGTTTCGACCCAAATCATGTGAACCTGATCGGCGTTGCGCTCCTCAAGCTTCTTCTGGAGGTAACGGCAGCCATGTTGGTCCTTGCAAAGCTCATAGATGTTGCCCACGAAGGAATCAAGGGGCGTGTTCTGGTAGCGAGACATGGCTGCAAAGCAAGTCAGTGTGCTGTGATATGGAACTACTCTGGGGTCAGGCTCACCTTCATTGTCAAGCTGTCGGCGATGCTGAATGACGCGTGCCTGGCTGTCTCGAGGCTGGTTACCCTGGTTGTACGGACCGGCGTTGTAGCCGTTGTAGTTCTGAGGCTGGTACATGTTGCTGCCGTTGGCCCCATTCATGTTCATCTGCTGCATACTGTTCGCGAGCATATTGACATTGTATCCTCCTGGCTGATGGGGGGCACCCTGAGGCATCACCTGGGGAATGCCGCCTTGAGGAATACCTTGAGGAGCGCCGTACCCGTTGGCGGGATAGAACACATTGTTGTGGTTGTTGTTCGCGGCTGCGGTCCCAGCTGAAGGGTTCACCATAGCAGAGGGTTGCACTGCAGCTGTGGTACTGGGCCCAAAGGGAGCGGCACTGGCCTGCAGGGCAGACTGGATTGAAGGATAGTTGTGCTGCTCACGGTTAACCGCAGGGTTTTCTGAAGAGAGCTCTCGACTGTGGCCACGATGGACCGCACCAGCTGGGATGCGGCCAAGGCTAGCATTGTGGTTGTGGAAATGCTGCTGTGCATGGTTGTTTGTCTTTGAAGACGAAGTCCCAGGGCTCTTGACCGTGGGAACGTCGCTCGAAGAGAACGAGCTCTGCAGCTTAGGGGGGGTCGCCATGTTGGGAGTCGCACTAGGAGACATGATGGCACCAGTCTCAACTGCGTTTTCCGAGATATACTTAAGATCCATAGAATGGCGGAGGGAAGTAGGTCGAGATGCTAGGCCAACAAGATCGCTTACGATGTTGGAGCTTCCGTTGATCGAAGAAAGACTCTGCTGAGGGCGATGACGGTTAACAACACGGCTCCAACCTCTTGAAGAAGATGTCGACTCGGGATTAGGAGACGGGGATAGGGCAAGATCTAAGGCGGCCGAGGACGCTGAGAGCTGAGAGTAAAGTTGTGGGTCAGAATTCGACGCAACAATAGTACAACAATGTAGGTTCTGCGGTGGGGCGCTCGAATAGATAGAGGGCCAAGAGCTCAAGATCTTATTGCGCCAAAGGAAAAACAGTAGGGAAAGGAAACCGACTGGGCCTCATGCAGGAAAGTGGAGGAGGGTTCTATGCAGGAGAGCAAATGCTGAAAGACAATGGGCGCGTGGTTCATGGAGAGCTCGAGGTGAATATGCACCTCACGTAGAAATGTGGAGCCCAGTTGTAAGTCGAGAAATTGGTGCAACGCAAAAACTTCCTGAATATAGTCTCCGCGCAGTTGGCTCGGATGTAAAGGGGTGAAGTATGGCTAGACGAAAAGTTGCCAAGATGAAACAATATGAGAATACTTACAATCTGATCGTCATGACGAACAAGAGTTGGGAAGTTTGCATCAGGAGCACTATGGCCTCCAGCATTTGTTTCTTCGTCGCCAAAGAGAAAACGAGTAGTGTTTGTTTGATCAAGACCAACGTCATACATCCCCGTACGTGAGCGCGTCACAGGCATCGAGTATCGATTGATGCTATCGTCGAAGTTCAGAGTTAGCTTTCTATGATTATCCATAATAACAGTTGGTACTAGCGTTTGCTGAGTTGGATGAGGATTCTTGTATTGCAGATGGAGTTGTGTTGTTTGAGGAGGTTGAGTTGATTGGAGCCGAAGCAGAGGTTCAAAGAGAGGATTATATAGTCCTCTTGAAGCTTTCTGACACGAGAGTGAATCACTATTAGATTTATGCGAGGTTTTTGCCTTCTCACTAGAGAGTCCTCATATAAATCAGAGCCCTCATACTTTGGCTCAGAGTTAAGATTCACCCACAAACAGCAGCATTATTCACGCTGAGAAGGTTCCAACGCAGGAAACTCAATAAAAAACCTAACCAGCTTGCTTCTGTGGCAGTTTACAGCAAAGCCCAAAGCTGGACCTGCAAGAGCTTTAATGGCAACCCCCACTTGAAGAAGTGCTCGCTCAGGAATAGAAAGGCATAGGCATGCAAAAGGAGCTGTCACTTACGCATTACCAGAGCGATGACTGCTGGGATCTTGTCGAACAGCCTCCTCCTTCTCATCATCACTATTTCTTCGAGTAGTTGGCACAGAACGAGAAGGCATCTGGGTCGTAGTATCCTCAAATCCAAAGCGTGCCTGTCTGATACCGGATTGGGGAGAAGCGAGTTGCGAGCCAGATCTAACAGGGCGGTTGAATAGACCTGGGGGGGAGGTCAAGCTAGACATAGAGTATCGGCTCGGCCGCGATAAAAACGTAGGGAATCCAGAGTTGTCTCGGTATTCGGGGGGTGTGGTGGGCTCGGACTGATGGCCGCCCATTCTACCAACTTCCTCCTCCATCTGAGCAAGTTCCAAAGCCTCTCGTCTTTGTTGTTGATCCAGCTTTTGCATCTCGAGTTCAAACCTCCGCCTTTGCTCCCGGATTCGTTCATACTCCATCTTCTTCTTCTCGATCTGAGTCTATCATTAGTTAACGGCCGTATCTTGAGTTGGTTGGTTGGTGTCGCATCGTTTCGGATTCGAGTGCTGAGGTCCGACTTGAGCAAATCGGCAAATTCGAAGGCAAACCCGGGCGGAGAATACGAGCATCAGAACGTACCAATTGCACCTTGTGCATTGCCTACCATCACACATGTCAGTACTTGCCGTTATTAGAGGGATTGGCAACTTTCGTAATCCATCACGAAACCAAGCCGCCCGAAGCCCTGTTGGGTTTCCGAGCAAGCGACAGATTCGTCATATGTTGATTACTCACATTATAGTCTTGGGAGGGTTCGGGCACCCGTTGAGCACCCAGAGAGGAAAGTGTCGGGACTCGACCAGAATCGGTGGTAAAGCGACGAGGCAGGCCAGATCGATGGTCGTGGGCGCCGGCATGAGGGTTTACCTGGGGGGCAGGCATTCTGGAGGTATTTCGAGTAGGTGAGACAAACGAATGCATGGACTGGTCGTTGCCCCGCGGGGACTGCTGGGAGCGAAAGCGTAGTTCATCCATGATGATGGACTAATAGATACAGGATAAAGATAGTACACGCCGAATTGGCCAGCGGTCTCAGCCTATAATACTAAAGACATGAAAGAAACAGATGAGTATCAGTTACCGCGCTTGTATAGACGATAAGGTGTAGGATGAGGCAGAGAAAGGGCAAAAAGAGACGAGGTAGGTAAGTAGGTTAGGTAGGTAGTGGATGGAACGTTGTTGAGAGGCGGGGTGGACGTGGTCAATGTGGGTAAGAAGGCACTGAGAATGGGGGGTGTCTTTTGGGGCTGGCTTCCTGAAGCCACAACACAGGGGAGTTGGTGGGCACTAGGTTCGGTACACCTCAGACTAGACTTGGAGTAGCCGGCCTACGTGCTTGAGGCAGTGTGATCACAGGCAACCAGGATTGAAGGCGAACTGCACAGTATACAGAACCCATCAGGACCCATAGGAGCTCAGGATATGGAGAGGATAGACGGGGAAGACTTGCTGGAGAGTGATGATAGAGCTTCAAGCTACACGGGCCACAAAGATGTCGTGAACAAGGAGGCAGAGACAGAGCTCGGAGTTGCAGTGTTAAATTCGGAATGGTGCAACTAGGATGTGGTATGAAACGTGGGATGACAACATTTGTAGGAATGATGAAGGCCAGGAAAGAGAGGAAGGACACCAGGGGATTATAATCTTCATACTCTGTCTGTCACAGTTCCGTCTGTCTTCTATATTCTGAAAGCAAATAACCATCGCAAGAACAAGCGGGAAGTAGTTGTTTGTTTGGCCGTCTTGTCGGAATTAAGGTAACATGGGCGCGCGATCTATACCAAGTTGGCGTGCCGTGCCGCGTTGTGAATGGATATCTTTCTACCAAAGTGAAATATGTATGGATGGGGGATATTACACTATGTCGCCGGCGGCGGTGGGTGATTCGTGGTGCGGTGCGGGATGTCGGGTTGCGTATTTCGTGTCCGCCGCGCTATGCTCGGTACCTTTGGCTGAAGACGGGGCGATAGAACTCGACAGGACAGAAGGGAACAGAACAGAGTAACAAGATGATATAACAACGATTGTGGTATTACAGACAACACGCCTTGGAGCTGATGGATGTCTTGAGAGAGGGTAGGAGAGCGAATGAGTGACAGGAGTAGAGAGATGGGAGGTACAGGTTCCTTCCTTCTGAGAGGTAGGTTGCCTGCTTTGACGAACCAGAGATAGAGACAGACTCTAGACAAAAAAAAAGTTAACCAACCTGGATTTGAAATGGCAATCAATGCACGGGAGTCAACAATCAATCGTACAATAGACACTTGGCACGTGTCTTGGGTGGTGATACAATCGATGATCTAGTTACAGGCTTTTCTCTCTCACAGCGCGCCCTGGAAGCCAGGAGCGACAAGCTGGTTTGGAGGAGAGGAAGCAAGTTGCGATCAGTAGATAATCTAAGTAGTCGAGGTTGACGTGAGAGCGAGTGATCAGAGGAGGAGAAGGAAAATAGGTCAAGTACGGAGTATCCAGTTGACAATGGGGACCTAAAAGATTGGCCTAACGCGGGTGTTTGGCGCTCGGCTTAGAGGTCGGCGCGTGTGTATGTGGACACGAGACAGGGCCTCACTGACATAAAGGCAAGTCGCAGGGTTTGGTTACAGGTCAAGGATGAAGCAAAGAGCAGCAGGGATATACAAGGTTTCCATTGTTTGGGACCTATCCGTAAAGTTTCTCATATCTAACACCAAGTATCCTGTTTATAAACTATGTATATATTCTTTCTGTTACATACAAGCCAACACGCAAACATTTGATGCTATACGAAAGAGACAAGAAATCATGTTCGGTCAGGGGTTGTCTTACTCAAGAGTGAGGCTGATTGTTCTGATCCAGATCTACATATACACCTCGGCCTACCTCTGTCCTCGAAATCAAGATGCCAGCGTCGTACTGGAGTTGTTAGACCAAGCGGGTAACTTACATGACATACACACGCACGCAAGCAAGACACCTCCCTCACATGAAACTTTTTTCAAGAACTGCGTCTGGTCCATCAGAGCCCAAGAAACCACTAACGAGACCATCAGTGGGACCCAAGTCAGGCACCATCAGCACAGAAAAGCAAAATCTCCAGGGGACGGGAGGGAGGGAGGGATAGCGGACGCATATGTCCAC
>JAAOAQ010000296.1:0-71545 GCA_013396025.1 Fusarium phyllophilum | reverse complement strand
ACTGAAGGGGATGCCGGCTCGTTAAGGATCAACACTGCGATGTGGTTCAGTCAGAAAATATCCATGGTCGAGTGGGGCGTGGGGGTGGGGGGCGGGGGGCAGGAACCTTTCTCGTTGGGGACGTCGATGGCTGCGGTGTCACTCTTGCGCTGCTGCTGCTGGGCATAGTTCCAAATCGCAAAACCCACCACCTGCTTGGCGCCCTGGGCCCCAATCTGAATTTCGACGACGGTGAAGAGCTTGTCTTGATCACCTAGAGCCTCTTGCTGCTCCCGGAGGTACGACTTCTCAACGTCCTGTGGGTATGCCGAGGCAAACGGGCGGTAGAATGTATTCCATGGGGATAGGCTGAAGCCACGGAAGGCAATGCGTGAGGTGGCACCAAGATCAGAAGCTTTGGCTAGTCTGACGGCCATGATGTTGATGTTGATGTTGATGAAATAGGGAGGTGTGGTGAGGGCACTCGTTGGAAGGCGGGGCGGGGGGTCCCACAAGAGAAGACAGACTGCAGCACTACCTTACACTGACTGAATGGCAAGAGCCAACTTATACACAACAACACCTACTGGGGCTCGCCGGTTGGCCACAAAAGGCTAGCTCATAGGTGATAAGCTGTCTCTAACACCAACCTTTCACTTCCAACAACCAACCAAGGGCGTTTTCTCGTAGTTACGGGCTCATTTACCGAGTGCCACATTCATCGGCCCATTATCCCTAGTTGTGTAACACCAAGATAAGCCAGTCTATGTACACCTTGACCTTTCCCCACTCCAGGTTCGCCACTTGTCGAACTTCCATAGGCTGGCAATGAAATATTCCACAGCAGAATACGAAAATCACAAACGTCATGTCTCATCACACGGGGAATTGAGGCCCTGCTCTGCATCGCTCAGGTATCACTTTCGCATTTGGTAACACACAAGCAGAAGATCCCCCCTCCTGGACGATAGTTTGAAAGCACAGTTCGCTGAGAGCTGTGGAAATGTAAAGTGCCCAGTTCGTAGAGCTCATGAACAAGGCAGAGCCTGGGTTGTGCTTCCACCTACAGGCCTACACTACTAGTTCACCGTATCTTCACCAACACATCAAGCCTCCAGAGCTTCTTCTAACTTTGACTCAACAACTCAGTCAATGTCTCAAACTGCCCCAGCATCAACACAATTCCTTAGCATCCTTGAATCCGTTTCTTCTAACGAGCATAGCGAGGGTGGTTCAGCATCTGGAATTCATCGAGATCTAATTTCCCCCTCGCCTGGGGACCTGGCGACCTCCCCGCCGCAAATAGCGAGACTACCATGCTCCAGGTGAATTCTAACGAGCTTAATGAGATAAGGACCGCGCTTGACGCGTTCAAAGGTGTGCTTTCTTTGGCAATGTAGTTCTGCACGGAAGAATGATTGCTGACGCCGATCGGTATCAGAGTCAGGACTTGAAGTTCACGCTTTGTCTCCTGACGTATTTCCCTTGCCATGTTTGGAGGCTCGCCTGCGCGAGTTCTCAAAGGGTTGCATCAAGGCTACGGTTTCTTCACTATCCGCGGGTTGAAACCGAATAACTTCTCATCCAAAGAGAATATCATTATTCACGTCGGTATTACCTCATACATAGGAGACAGTAGGGCACTGCAGCAAAACTACTACAGCGCCCAGGCAGAAGCGCTTTGTGAGAATTGTTTACACGTATAGGCCATAATGAAGATGCTGACATTGTGTCATAGTGCACGTTTGTGATGTCAAACAGTCTGAAAAGAACATCCAGGAAGACGTATTCCTAGCCCCAGGAAACGAGTCTATCGCTGTGGTAAGACCCGATGCCCTTGCTATTAATTGAAATATTGTATTTGGTGATGTGCCTAACTTTGGGCTAGGGATTTCACTCAGACAACGGCGACAATGTCTCTCTCTACTGCTGGTCAACAGCAGAACAAGGGGGCGACCTTTACTTGTCTAGCTCCTGGAAGGTGTACAACGACCTGGCACTCAAAAGTCCAGAAGTGTTGAGAATATTTGCCCAGCCTTGGCAGTGGCAGGATAGTAGAACGTAAGTCTTGTTAGTTGAGTGACGTATCATCCATGAGCTAATGAAGCAAAACCCGTCAGGGGAGATGAGAAGCTCCGCAGTCATAAGGCTCCGATCATCTACTTTGCGAACAACAAACTAGTGATCAACTATCAAAAGCGGCCACTTGTAGGGTCCAAGCAAGAGCCCAGAGACCGCCGACTCGATCCTCTGAGCCGAGATCAAGAAGCCGCTCTTGCTGCGTTTGACCGCGTCGCTGCAGAAAATGCCATTTCCCTTGAGCAAGAACCTGGAGACATGCACTTTTTCAACAACCTGGCACTCCTACACTCAAGAAGCGCGTTTTGCGATGGGAAAGACCAGGCCGTACAACGCCACTTGACTAGGCTCATCTTCCGTAACTCCGAGCTGGGGTGGGAGATTCCCAGAGATTTACTTCCGAATTGGAGTAAGTACTACGATCATGCAAGAGAAATAGAACACTCTCCAGAAGAGCCGCATCCGTGGGCTTTTTCCCTAGAGGGTCATGATTAGTTTGTGGCTACGAATGAAACACACGGCATGCATGTGAAATTTCTCCTTCTGCTTTTGCTAAATGGTGTTGCCTTTCTATCACAAGATTGATTTCGACTTTCCAAAGTTGCTCTCAATCTTTGGACCGATGTGACTATCTGGGGCACCCAAAAAGGGGGATCCATCCAATGTGAGCGATGATGTCATGATCACGCCGGCTACCATGGTGACAAGGCCGCAGAAGCTCTACGTTCACTTGATCTCCCAAGGATATCTCCATCTGTCGGGGTTTCGGTATGAGCGACCCGTCCTGGTTGCCTTATTGTCAGACGATGTCCAGTTACTTATCTAGTGTCACAGTCATGAGACACTCCAACCTTGTTACAGTTTGGCCGCATAAGGAGGGACTCTACATGCTTTGCGACGGCTTTCAGCTGCACAGTAGTATCGTGAGGTCTTATGTTGACTGGCCGGTCTAGGTCGTGTTGTAGCCATGATTCCAGAGGGGTTGGTGCGTCCGGCAATGATGTCAAGCGGCTAGCCATGCCTTGTGCAGACGGATCGAAATAGCTCGCACCACTATGTTTAAAATTTGCATTAGCTGACAGCCTTATCCTTAATACACAAAAATGATAGATAATTGCTCTGTCAAGATCACTCACTTGTGGGCACTTGTTGGAACATTGTGTGCATCAGTTGTAATTTCCGTCCAAACTTGGGAATAAAGACTGAAAGAGAGGTTGACATGAGAATGATAAGGTACGAGGTAATGGCCTGCCTTGCTAATACATAGCGTATGGGAAATGGGTGCAGACATGTAACCTTTATAAGAGAAAGGTTCAAGACAGATACGATAAGTTGTGATGCCTAGAAACAAAATGGAATCACACACAGCACGCCGAGTACCTAACCGGGAAGATGATAGGTCGGACAGAGGGTTAATTCCTTCTTCAGACAAGGCCTTATTCTATCACGATGGAAACTACTAGGCTATCCGGCGAAGACCTTTGAATACGAATTGCGAAAGGTGAACCTTTGGTGCTGGCTGTGAACGGGTATAAAACCGGCGGCGCTTAATTGGGAATAGCGCGTGCTTCTCACAGCACAGCCCTCTCTGATCGGTGATTTCGAACCCACTCCGCGATTCAGGTATTTCGCTTGATATGGTGAACTCGGCCACCACCTTGAATTGAAGAAAACAAGGCTCTTACAATCATAGCTGGAATGCTCGTTGTAACTCGTCTGTGCCTCGTACAACAGGAACCCTTGAAAGATGAGATAAGGTTTACTCTTAATGGTGTAGTATTTGTAGGTAGCAGTGGCATGGTACTGGAGAAACAAAGATCAGGCTAAATGTGATGGTTCTCAGTACCCATGCTCAGCTATGACTAAGTCAAGCCTGAGCCGGCATCCATAAAGCAACATTCAGTGTGAAAAGTAACCCCCGTGATGGCGGGCATGTAAGTCATTTCTAAGTTTTTATGATACTAGTATTTCGCTGGCTCAGGCATCTTGGTATGGTATCTAGTTGTAAGTTAAATGTACCTTTTATAGGAGATCCGAGCCTCAGAGCTTACATCAGTATAAGAAGTCGCCATGAGCTCCTGCGAGATCGATGTGACGTTAGTATAGTTTTTTGTTAGCAGTAATCAGCGCTGGATAATTAGACGTTCTAGGGAATGTACAGTTCAGTCGCCAGACTCCTTTCTTTCTTTGGTACATTTCATGATAGGGCTTGAGATAGCTGTGCCGCATTCCCCGCCAAGTTTTCATTTGACATGTTGGTTCTCACCCAACTGCGCCGCAGGGGCTTGTCCCACTATTGGGTCGCATGGAGACATCCCCGCTCCATCTGGAGATCTCACTCGCAAGCCTGGGGTAATTGACAGCGAAGCATGTGGCACGAATCTCCGGAGAAGTCTGTGTCACATCAAACGTTGCAGTGCAGAGGAAGTGATCAACCTTTTCGGTCCTACTAGGTGCCAAAAGATCGTGAATGGATAGTTGCTTGCGCGAAGGATCAACTCCACAGATTTTGGTGCAGTGGTTAAAGATCTGCTTGTTGATCTTTCGGGTATGGGGTGCCGAGCGCTGGGAAAGTGAGTAAACTTGATGATCTATCCGGAATTGCGGGTAGCAGCCCGCCTACTAAATAAAAAAACGCCGAAAGATCCTCTCAGTATTCTTGTTGAACCCAAAGGCAATTGGATAAGATCAGACACTGCGTTTGAACAAGTGCAAAGTCGTGTTACCTACCCTGCACATGGGGATTTGATCTACTTGCTAGGCTTGCTATTACGGTAGCTAGTCATTTCAGGAACTGTCAAATGTCTCAAAAAGACTGGACGGGGAGCCCTTGATGGTTCAATGCGACGTTTCTCCATAATCGTAGCCTGGTCCAGGGTATCGTGCAGCTACTCCGAGCTGTCAAGATCGTTTGAGGCTCAAACTTGCATGATGCTCAACTTGATAGCTTATACCAATACAATGGCCTTTGGATGGCATGCAGCACCAGAACCTATCCCGCTTTTGCCCTTGTCAAAGCTACGCGTTCGCCAGGCCAACCTTAAAAGAGTTTAAAATTAGTTTATCGGCTACAAGCATCGCCTTTCGGTGGTATGGCGTGCCCAACGTCCTGTCGCCTAAGAGCATAGCACGCCTCACCGCTGTACCGCTTTCGAGTCAAGATGCCAATATTCAATCACCCCTTACTAAACAGCACTTGAGCCGAACTCTTGAATTTCATCTTCTTTCGGTCCTTTCTGGAGCGAGCAACTTCTGGTGTTTCCCAAATCTCAAGATCTCAATCCGCCAAGTGCGGGGGCAAGATCCAGGAACCCCAAAGCCAATCTTGGCTTCCATCACCGCAATCGCCATCCAAAAGCATCACGTACGCGTA
Source organism: Fusarium phyllophilum (assembly GCA_013396025.1). NCBI lineage: Eukaryota > Fungi > Ascomycota > Sordariomycetes > Hypocreales > Nectriaceae > Fusarium > Fusarium phyllophilum. The sequence goes on along the minus strand of JAAOAQ010000296.1, from coordinate 66,114 downwards.
CCGATTGAGATAAACATCTCCATCAACGCACAGACGCGGCCCAATCCCTCGGATTCAGCATAGACTTTCGGTTTGACTGCTTGGCGATGCCAGATGCAACGACGGAAAGGTTAAGCGACGGGCACTTTGGGGGCTCCAACCCCAATATGTAATCAAAAGGCGGCGCGGACTTGGCCCAAACGGTTGGAGAGCGCTTGGAACTCGACCGAGATGCCGAGGATCAGCCAGGGTTGCATTCAAGGCAGTTTCAGGGCGCAATGACCTGGGCAACAAACATCAGGCGAGTTTTAGTATTATCCTTAGACAATCATTTATCCTCACGAGGATCAATGTCACGATAAAAACCTGCAACGTCACTGATAACGGCAGTCATATCGGCATTGACCAAATCTTGCTGAGAAAAGCGTGAGGAGAAAGCGTGCGATGCTGTTCGTGGCTTGCATAAGCCAAGCTAGCTCACCAATTTTATGCGCTTGGGCCTCCTCTAAAATAAGCTTGTGCAGGAAAAATCGGGGGCAAACTTTGGGGTTGGCCGCTGTGGGGAAGCCAATCTTCAGTGACACAATCTTGACGACAGAAAAGACAACGTCGAATGGGGGCATCAAGGCTCTGCCATTGGTTCACTCTTCATCCTTGTCACGCTGTTCACTAAGCCTTTGATCTGTGTCAGTGTGTAGCTGAGGCGCTCTTCGGCGAACCTTTCTATCGGTGCGTCGTATCAAGTCATGCGGAGAGAAAATAAAAAAAGCATCGACCGTTTTTCGGCTTTGACAGTGAATTTCTCCATTATTCTAGTCGAGATGGTGTCTCATGACTCAGTCGAGGGAGCGGAGAGCTCAACTTGGTCTAGACTCGCGGGCCAAGAGAGTCAGACACGGAGAATCGGCCAATGGGATATGACACGGCGTTTGCCGCGCCGTCGCATGGAGGAGGTTAGCCGAGGCCTTTTAGCCAGCGACTAGTGGTGTCATTGCCAGGGAATGGGGGGTTGTTGAGATGTAGCATGCAAGGCATCATCAGTGAGGAGACAGGACAGTTCTTTCATCACTGAAAGTATCAAGCATTAATATGATTCCGATGTAATAGAGATGGAATAGACCTTTGGCAGATCAGATACCCATCTCACCTGTCAAACCTCTCATTTCGTACCCCAGAAATGGACCCCGCGTGGGTAACCCCCATGGGGACACCATAACGTTAATAACAACTTAACCTTAATCGACCCCATAAAACTACCAGTTTCAGTGCTCTCACTCGGATTTCTCTCCGCCGAATTACCAGTCAAAACATGACATTCGATCCTGGATCAGGAATGGCGCGTCGCCTCGGGTTATCGACACCGAAGTCATTGAACCATTTCGCTGCAATGCGGGGAAGATACGACTGATTGAACCAGTGCCCCGTGGGGAAGTACCACCGAGATATCCTTGCCTGATCATCGGACTTGGTGCCCACAGAACGAAATGCGGAGTCTTTATATTTATCCTGCTATCCCTCCCCTCCCCATTGTTTTCCTTCCCCAGATCTGCATTCGAGCATCTCTCTCTCTCTCTCCATCTTCATCCTCCCCTTCGACATCTCGAAGCAATGGCGCCTCCGAATGAAACAGCCCACGTGGAAGACGGGCAGAAAGTCCCCGTCCATCACACTGAGTTCTCCGGCTACAACTCACAGGTCGAGCTCATCGAGGCCGCCGTGGCAGCCAGTGACGCAGAGTGTCTCCTCCCCAAGAAGGAGCTGTTCTCGCGATACTGGCCCGCTGTGACGTTCAGTATGCTTCTGAGTGTTGCTTTGGTCATGGAGGGTATGGATGTTGGTCTTATCAACAACTTCTTCGCCCATCCTGCTTATCTCAAGCGTTTCGGTTGGCCTGACGCCAATGGCGATCAGCACATTTCTACAAAGTGGCAGGGTGCTATTGGTGCTGGAAACAACTGCGGTTCTATCATCGGTCTCTTGATCAATGGTTATCTGCAAGCACGATTCGGCTCTCGACGTGTTTACATGGTATGTCATTTCTCACCGCGTCTCATTTGAACGCTGCTAATTTCACTAGTTCGCCATGTCTCTCATGGCCTGCACGATCTTCGTCCTCTTCTTCGCCGTCAACGTCGAAATGCTCCTCGTCGGTAACCTCCTCTGCGGTATCCCTTGGGGTATCTTCCAGACCCTCACCACCGCCTACGCCGCCGAGATCTGCCCTGCCGCCCTCCGTGGCTACCTCACCGCCTGGGTCTCCATGTGCTGGGGAGCCGGAAGTTTCCTCGCCACTGGTGTCCTCCGTGGCTCTCTCGACCTCAAGGGCGACGCTGGATGGCGAGTCCCCTACGGTCTCCAGTGGATGTGGATTCCTCCTCTGATTACCGTCGCTTTCTTCGCCCCCGAGTCTCCCTGGTACCTCGTCCGTCGCGGCAAGCTCGAGGCTGCTGAGCATGCTCTCCGCCGTCTTGCTCGCAAGGGTCACTACACTGATGAGTCTATGGCTCAGACTCTTGCTCTCATGAATCATACCAACGAGATGGAGAAGGTTGAGGCTGAGGCTGCTAGTTTCAAGGACTGCTTCAGAGGGACTAACCTTCGCCGAACTGGTATTGTCTGCATGGCTTGGGTCATTCAGATTCTCAACGGTCAATCCATCACCAGTTACGCCGCTATCATGCTCAAGTCTATTGGTATGAGCAACACCATGGCTTTCAACTACAACATGATCATCCAGTCCGTCAACATCATCGCCACTGCTATTGCCATCTCCCTCATGGGTAGAATCGGACGCCGAACCTTTTACTTCTATGGTTCTTCTGGTATAGGTGCCTGCATGTTGATCATTGGTATCCTCGGCTTCGTTCCCAAGGTCGACAGTGTCGCCATCGTCACAGCTGCCTTCCTTGTCGTTGTCCAGTGTATCTTCAAGGTCTCTCTCGGCCCTACCACCTACGTCGTCGTTGCTGAGACTGCCTCCAACCGCGTTCGCGCTCAGACCATCGTCCTCGGTCGCGCTGTCTACGTCTGTGGTCAGATCATTGTTCAGCAGCTCAACCCCCGTATGCTCAACTCCAGCAGTGATGCTTGGAACTGGGGAGCCAAGACTGGAATGTTCTACTTTGGTCTCTGCTTCATCTGGGCTGTTTGGATCTTCTTCTTCCTGCCTGAGACCAAGAACCGTAGCTTTGCCGATCTTGACTATCTCTTCCAGAAGAAGGTCAACGCTCGCAAGTTCACTTCCACTCCTGTTGACTGTAAGTTATCCCCAATCTTCAGTGATGCATCCTTACTAATTATGAAACAGTGTTCGAGATTGTTGGACCCGACAGGACTACTGATAAGCTTCAGGGTATTGATGCTGTCACTCCCGTCAACACCAACACTGCTGGCCCTGAGATCGAGGGAACCAAGAAGACTTAATTGTTTGATGATACTCTGAGTTCACGTAACGGATATTTGGTGATGATTGGCATGACTAGCAAGCGATGTTGATGCATGGGTCCAGCCTATAGCGCTATTCTAGTACCTAAAGAGACTTTGGATACCCAAACATGACATGACTAGCCTTGGTAAACTGTGACACGCGTGTATAATGGCGAATGAGTTTGTAACAAGTATTCATGATGTTTGTGTGAACCTTATAATTCTCAGCGAAACAGATCGTGAAATCCTGCCTTAAGCTTTGAGATTGAAACCCTACCTCTATTCACACATAGGGTCTAGTCATAAAAGCTTTATATTGCATTTAGACTCTGATCAAGGTGCTGACATGTTGTCCTTTTCCTTCGACCTTTCTTTCTTATTTCCCTCGAGTCCTTCTCATTTCCACTCAAGCTTTATATCCGGAGGTACAGGGCAAGATCATAGCTGTCACATACCACCCTGTTTCAGGCGGTCCTATTGTTAATCCGCAGTCTGTTCCAAGTTACCCTCCTATAGTTGTATATATAAAGTCACAACGTGTGGCGGGTTTGAGAATGGTATGGGATGTAATATCGGCGCAAGCCGAGATGAGAAAGTTTCACCATGAGTCGCAAATCGAGAGGCAAATGGGAAGCGAACCACTGATCCCAACTCGAGGCATCAGTCTTACTATACTTGCACGACTTCAAAAAGATCAAATATCTTGCAGCCGTTCCGAACCTTCGATGTTACAAAGGCTCCCCGATGAGGTCCTGTTGATGATCGTCTCCTAAATATCGGGCCCAAAGGATGAAACATCGCTCTTCGCCTCCTTCGCCCTCCGTCAGGTCTCCCGCCGATCCAGACGGCTATTACAAGCAGAGGACTTTATTTCCCATCCTTTCTCTCGTAAAGGGTGCTGCCAAATGTGTTCAGATGGTTTCAAAGACAAACACACATCTCAATTTGGACCACCAAGTGGCCGCCATTGCTTTCAGTACACGTCCGTTCGAGAAATGAAGATCTCACGGGGGGATCTGATGACCAAAAGAAGATGGAGGGCTGGACGGTTAGGGGATTTCATCAGAAGTTTCACCACCTGCAAAAACTGCCAGGAAAGTCGGGAGGCCAGACTAGAGGCCGGTTACTCGACGACTTGCAAGTTTTCGCCTTCTGATTCTGAAGAGCTCCTTCATTGCCACTCCTGCGAGATGGATCACCCTCGCTTGTGCTTTCCCCAAGACCAAGCGAAGCTGCCGAGTGGACGAGTCTGCATTGCAAACGAAGGCTATATCCGAATCTGCGAGCACAAAAGCTCACCCGAGCCGATATAAAGCGTCTTCTGCCAAACGAGGTGCCTGAAGACATGTTTGTATTCGTGACGAGCTGTGACCATTCTGATCTCAAGGTACTACGTAGCGTCAACTCCGACTCCACCGGCCAGACCCCGAAGGTATTCGCCACAAAACCTGAAGGCAGTGGGGTTATGCTACATATCCTCTGGCAGGGGAATTCGGATAGTGATCGGTCTATCCTCCACCAAAGTGGCTATCTACAGCGGCATAAGCTCAACAACTCACCCCGAAAGATCAGACAGAAAGGAGGATACCTGCTGTTACCATAACGTGGCCCCAATACGTTACCTGAATGGAATGCGATAACCGAATTCGATCGCTCGGAGGTAGTGTCTCCAGAAGAAGACCTTATCAGGCTCCGCGGTGACTGGGCCTTCATGAATCGCTCACGCCCGCATAACCTGGCTCTTCTAGGCCCCGAAAGGATAGCATGTGGTCACTGCAAATACGATGAGAGCTGCATTGTCGTAAATTACCATTGGAAGGTACGCTTCTCAGATCGAGGCCTGAGCTGTGCGCCTCATGACTGGTTTCATGCCATCGACAGGGAGTCATACGTATACAATGGACCTGCCGGCCTGCCTGAGACCTGCAACATCGATGCCTGTCGCAACAGCTATGTGGGCAAAGAAGATCAGTTTGGTCAGTGGCCACAAACGGTCAATTGGTTCTGTCAAAAGGACAGAAATAGGTTTTGGGACAGGACGTGTAGATTGGTAGCCCAGGAGAAGCAATACTGCGGGGACGATAGTAGAACCTTTGGATCAAGGGAGGGCTATGAAACTGAGGAGCTGGAAAAAGCTCTGTCCCGAAGAGAACAAGCTACTCGGACTTTTGAGTCCGGGGCAATGATAGCATTGAGGACTCCAGGTGATGCTTACATCACGAATCGGACACATGAGAGGGTCACGAGACGGAGGATTCAGAAGAAGCTCCCGTCCCAAGAGAAGGATCAGCCCGCTTTAGTTTGTAGGGTTTGGAGACGGCTGTGTTGTAGTATTGGCAGACTGGGCAGACTGAGATCTTAACCAATTGAGCCAAACTGTCGGGAAATTCTGGAATCGTCGCAAGCAGAACTGTTATTACAGTCGCAGGTCATGTTGATGCACCCAAAACAGTAACTAGATATAGTCTTGATAAACTTGATACTACCTCGTAACTGACAATGTCACCCAGCTCTCGATGCTCCCTAACTTATTCCTCGGGCTTTTGACCGTATACAGTGGTTCTGTGAAGATGCATGTTAGCCTTAAGAGATATCGGTTTCAAGATTGCCGACAACGTACACCAAGGCGTATGAGTGAAGCTTTGGGTTCAACAGCTCTTTACGCATTTCCACGAGAAAGACCTGCGCTTTTTCATACTCCCACTAGAGTTCAACATGTTAGCCTATCCACGGGACGACAAGAAACAAAAGACATACTCCCAGAAGCTCTGTCAAGCTACGGATGGAGAACCCTTCCAATCCTTGTAGCAGGAACTGTCGGTTCCATGCACCCCACTGCTTGAGATCCTTGTCTTTTGCCCAAGTACCAATCGGCACTTTCACCTTCTTCTCGGTGATGTTCTTCAACCCGGCTTTCTCGAATTCTTCGGCGGGGTTCCAGAAGAACGGGTTGCCGACTTTTTCTGCTACTTGATTAAAGATATTGACCCAGGTTTTGAGCGGAGATTCGGGGCTCATGGTGTCGTCGTCAGCCCTCGCGTCTCCCCAAAGTTCAACATGCTCGATCCAGCCACCTGGCTTGAGATGCCTGAATAATGTTAGAGAGTGACTTGTAGAGACGGAATGTAAACCGCTGTCTACCTTTGAGCCTTCTTGAAGAGCTCTGTCCAATCTGGGACGGTTCCTGTCATATATCGAATGTGAATAAAGTCAAACTTATTCTCAGGAAAAGTCCATTCCTTGTTGATATCGTCAACTTCGAATCTGCAGTTTGGCGGGATGAAGTTTGGTTGGATTGGCGAGAGATCGACACCAATGACTTCAGCTGATGGGTGCAGGTCTGCCATATCACTGGTAACATCAGTACATTTGGTGTGCTCTTTCAGCACAATGATGACTCACATGGCCCAAATACCGGTGCCGCAGCCGACATCAAGTACATTCTACGAGAATCAGTGAATCGGGATAGAACTGAATGGGCAGCGACAAACCTGCGGATTATTGCCGATCGGAGCTTCGTATAACTTGCCGTCGAGGACTGCTCGAAACAACTCATGACTGAATTTCGTTAGAAACTGTGAGTAAAGCCACTCAGAAGTGATACTTACATTAAATCTTCAGCCTCTTGCTGACGATCATCATTCGCTCCCCTAATCGTGTGAGTGACAATTGATACCTTGCATGTTCTGAGGGCTCACCAGTAGGTTCCATCACCATACGCATGGAAGCGCCTACCATGAACCCACTTGTAGTTCAAAATAGAAGAACGGAGGGACTCAGTATCACTGACATCCGTTCTGGGCCATATTAGCGAAGCCTACCCCGGTGTCAGTGCATGCCATCTTACGACAAAGAATACGCAGAGTCAGAATCAGTATCCTGAAAGAGTACATCAGCAGGGTAGTAGAAACTACACAAAAGGTTATGACTGACAGGCTGGATGATTCCATCTCGCGCGGGGGCTTCAGAAGCCTCCACAGCCCCAGGCGGAGACCGAGGGGACCGAGGAGACTTGTCTGGAGATTTTGGCGAAGACATCGTGAGGATAAGCGAAAAAGGCCAAGAGATCTGACAGGTAGAATCTGTTGGTCTCAGTCTGACTGCATGCAGAAAGGTAAAATGGTTTGTGACAGAAGAAAACTCAGATGGCGGTCAAATTATTCATCTCGCATTGCCTGAGTCCCCCACCTATTTCATGCATGAGTGAAGTGTTCTGTGGGGAGGAGGTGACATTGTGAATGGGCCATGAGAGTTTCGATGCAACCTTGCCATTGCGAAGATCTTATCCATTTTAATCACCATCCCCGTACTTGCATCTTTACCTGGATATTGACTGGGAGGACAATGATGAAGATTTAGGAATGACAGTTAGAAGCAAATGTGTATTGAATTAATAGATGGGAATGTCTTGTTATGTAGCAACGAAAAAAAACCAATCACTAACGGCCGCGATCCCTGGCGGTCGAATTGCATACTGCCTACGCATTTTGTTCCGGCAATATAGGGCTTGTAAATATTCTCAGCCTTGCATGGCGTTGGAGGTGGATGCCCAATCTCGACGGAAGGTTGTCAATGCTAGAGACTAGCGCCCGAGGAGCGAGAAGTATTTTATCCCCAAGCTTTTGTTTTATGTTGGATCCATAAGAAATTGTTAGAATTTGAAATGCAGGAAAGACTTCCAAGCCTACCTGCATAGCTCTTGCTGAATAATGCTTTTGGGTCTGAAATGCTTCATTTACTGCATATGGCTTTATCAGAGTTCCCAGTCTGCTGCTGGACTGCACCAGAAGAATAGTCTTCGTCATCTGTTGATGGTTGGTTAGTAAACATACATAGGTTCACACGAGTGAGGATACATACCCGATTCATCATCATCATCATCATCTTCGTCGGAGTCCCAATCCTCGTCATCTGTGTCTGGGTCAAGATTCCAGTGATCTTCTGCGCGTTAGCAATTGTCTCCAAATTCGAATCGCTTGCATACCCATGTTGTGGACCTCCGCTACCAAGTCACCGAATATGCCATTCTGGTAGCCGCTGAGAAAGGCGAGTAAGGCGACGCTGATATAGAGCATAGTGTATTGTAAAGCCATGATGAAGTCGTGTGGTTGTTGAGAGCTGAGTGTTATTTTATTGGTGAGATGTAAACAGAATGGGCGAAGGATGAAAAGAGTTGAGTGATGCTATTGCGGAGATGCTGGTGTTCAGCCACCTGTGTCAATGCCAATAAAAGTTTCTTCCTTAAGCTGGTAGTATAGCTGATAGTGTCGCTGGTGAATAATTTCAAGGTTGAATAATTACTCACTCATGCGACCTCACTAGCTTTGGACAATTGTGTGGGCAGTCAGAATGCTGCCTGAACTGCGTTTATGAGAGTGTCATTTTTAATTGATGTCCTTTACCTTTGTGTCCTGGGGGCTGAAGCCTCTTTCAAAACCCTAACCTTATCACAGAGGGCTACAGTGAACTTCGGCAACTTCAAAGACATAAAGGCTACGGCGCAATACATACAGAGAGACAAATACAAAACGACCGACATGGATAGATTTCTCAAAGGTATCTGCACTACTATCGAAGAAGATGACGCTGAATGCAAGTATGAGCCTCAACAAAGTCGCCAGGGTTCATTGTTAATGATACTGACATGCAGGATCAGGCCACTACATTTGAATCTCCCATGTTTATCTTTTATTTCACCCTTAGAACCAAGACAAAATGCCATACCCCGATCTCATCAAGCAAATTGATCAACTTTAATAGCTACTTTAAGAATAAGCTGAGATTCGAGGAATGTCTTAGCGATCGGGTCTTGTTATTCGCTACCCTTGAGACAAGGGGGATTACATGGCTTTAAGAATGATATGTCTCACAAACTTGACCATTTCTTCCCGGTAAAGGGAGTAATTCAGCCCTGAAAGTGGCTCATTTCGGGAATGACATGTCCCATGAGAAATATGTTGGCAGCAAGCCATTTCATTAAGCCAATTTAAAAAAATGCAGTACTCGTATTAAGATTCATTTTCGCGCTTGATTCCTAGCATGACAGAATTTACTACAAAAGGGTTACCGCCTTTTCGATAAAAGATTGTTCAATCCCAACGCGTAGTCTCAATCGGGGGTCATGTCTCACTCGGAAGATTGGCTCTGGTTGTCCCTAGGGTGATACCAAGACACATAGCAGCAAACGCCACGTCCATGTCGATCTTCCAAGAAAGTAACTCGCGAAAAGGAGTTGAGGAATTTTCAAGGTCAGGGATTCGTACCTTTTATGCGCAACATAAGTAAGGCTTGGTCCGCCTTCCTCCATGTTTTATTTTGCGGACAGCAGACCTGAGCAATGAGTGAGATAGCTGTCACGCCAGGGGAGAACGCCACTATCGGGGCTGCGGGCACAGATGGCCCGGTTTTCGCTCCGAACCAACACATCTTGGTCCGCGTTGTGGGGGCCTGTTTGGCTGCATATGTTGCTTGGCAGTACTTGTTGAGAATCGGCGCGCTTTGGGACTCTCAATCGGAGCCTCCCATGCTGCCATATTGGCTCCCTGGTAAGAGCTCGTCTCCGTACTAGCTAGTCATCTAACCCGGACTTGCAGGTATTGGCCATAATATTTCCTTCTTCACGGATGCTGAGAAGTTGCTGGTGGCTGCAAGGTCAGTACTCACCGGGTTTTCTATAACGGTAATGCTCATTACCATCAAGATCATGTTTTCGGATGCCTGCGCAACCCTTCAGCGTCTTGATCGGTGGTCGTCGCACGTACGTGATTCTCGATCCACACGATATTGTCCAGACTCATCAGAAAACGAAAGAGCTGCACTTTGACTCCTACATCGACCAATTCATGGAATACGTCTCAGTCTCTAAACAGGCCAGAGACATACTATGGGGAACTACCGTTACCGAGACCTCGTTGTCGGTTCCCAGTTCTCTTCGATCCTGGATACGCGCCGATATGACTCAAATTTCATCCCGAAAATTCTACGACGGATTTCTATCAGAGCTCGACAGCGTTATGCAACAAGGTAGTCCCTTCACAACAGGGAAGAGCAACGAGCACGACATGTTTAAGTGGACTAGCGACATTATCGTCAAGGCTTCTACAAAGAGCTTCTTCGGTGCTGCTCTTTTTGAGAAGTCCCCTGGACTTGTTGATGACTTTCGCACATTTAATCGTCAGACATGGAAGTTATTGTACAAATATCCAAGATTTCTATCCGGCTCAGCTTACGATTCGAGAGACGCCGCTATTGATGCTCTAGAGCGGTATTTCGAGATGCCGCAGGACCAGAGACGAGATGCTGCTCCATTTGTGATAAAGGCTGAGGATGAGATGCGAAAGCATGGTATAAGCAATAGGGATATTGCTGCTGTTCTGTTCAAGCTATACTGGGCGTAAGTCAGTGGTACTATATCGCAGCCCCAACTAACATTGTGCAGCATCAATGGAAATCCATCAATCCTTGCGTTTTGGCTCCTAGCTCGAACTCTTTACACCCCCCATCTCAAAGAGGACATCAAAAGAGAAGTCGCACCAGCTTTCAAGAAGGCCATTCACCACCAGCCTGACGTAGAATATCTCAAAAGATGTTCTAAGCTCAACGCGGCATACTACGAAACAATGCGACTCCACAGCGGCTCATCCAGCTTTCGGCGCGTCGCCCAAGACACAACAATCGCAGGCTGCTGGCTCAAAGCTGGTAACGACGTAATGATGCCCTACCGACAACTCCATCTCAATAAGGAATACTGGGGAGAAAACGCGCAAGACTTCGATATCAACAGGTTCGTGAACAACCCAAAGTTGCACTCGGCGAAAACGTACAAGCCATTCGGCGGGGGTACGACATTATGTCCCGGGCGATTCTTAGCGCGGCAGATGGCTTTGGTTTATCTTGCCATCCTTGTCACGCGTTATGACATTCAGGTTATCGGGGGCTGCGAGAGCCAGCCGTTTCCGGAGGCGAATGATAAAGTGCCGACTCTGGGTATCATCTCTCCGAAACCGGGACACGATGTTAAGATCTCAGTGAGAAATGTTAGATTAGACTAATAGCCAGGTACTAGAAGTTCTTTATCAAAATTGCCACGTTCAGACCACTATTAAATCACTCATCTCTCCAATGTAACACTAAACGGCAATCCAGACCATGCAGAACCAGAGAAAATACCACTTCTCACAAGGCCCCTGCTCAACTTCTCCAATGATTATGCTTAATGAATTTAAGAGGCGGCTGAATGCAACATCTCAAACACCTAATTTTCAGCTTTCCCTACCCCTGTAACTATGCCGCGTCTTGGCACCTCGACTATCACCCCCCGACGAATCATCATGTGCGACAGACGAACTGGCGTCAATATTGGCTGCGTCCAGACCCTGCGCTTGGGTAGAAATGATCATATGCCGCGATATGCACTGGCGTTTTGTTCGCAGGGCTGAATGGGAGGATGTTGAGCTGAATAGGTAGTCATACAACATAAAAACAGATTGAATTCCAAGGACATGTTCAGCAAAGGCACATTTTGTGAAACGTTACTCAAGTCCAATTTCTTACTGTCAAAATGGTTTACGGCGATAAAAATGCACCTAATTGTCAAGTCCCGACGGGTCTCAGCTCACTCCCCCGCAAAGACTGCAATGCCACTATTCTCATACTCCTACCTTTTATCGTCAATCACCTCTCCGCGATAGTCACGCACCTCACACTCGGTAATCGCAAAGCAAGAAACAAGTTGAAGTTCTGGGATTATAACCATCTCAACGGATCACCGAAAGAGGCTCTATCATGGACGCCTTATAACACTCTGGCGACCATTGCCATGACGGTGGTACAATGCGTCGTTAGCGCGGTGGCTGTCAAAGCATCCGGGCTGAATGTCAGCATCGGGCCGCTTATCATGTTTTACTTGACCAAACCTCGTGTTGGGTGGGTAGTTGTCATGTTGTCAGCTTGCTTCTACGAACCTCTCACCGATACAGCCACCGATGTACTCTTCCAAGAATGTGTGCTCGGTGTCTTGGCACTCCCTGGTGCGCTCATGTTCTTGAGAGTCAGCGGTTTTGGAGAGATGCCCGATGGCTGTGATACATATGACATGTACGATCCTTACGAGATGGGCACAAATGTCGATGCGAATCTCTTCCTGCGCAGTGGCTCAAGCAGCCTCGTCGCATGCGGTGCGATCCTTCTGTTTGTTGGTATTTCCATGCTTTGGAAACGACGCTTTCTCAAGAGACGTCTCGGCCTGTTGGCTATGATCCCTTGTACGGGCGCATTCGTGTCTGCCTGGGTTCTCTGGATCGGTAAGACCACCAATCACGCCGAGGTGATTGAATGCTAATGACATTAATAGGTTTTGACTATGCAGTAATGAATGGTGACTTTTGTATCTCTGGGTCGGCGATCGGGACTGTATCTGCTATATCTATCATATTCCCCATTCTGAACGGTCTTTTGCGTGGTTGGATTGGATATCCTGGGGGAGGCTACTATTAACTCGCCGTCTTTCTCTAAGATGATTCTTTTCGACCGATCTTGTTTGTTAATGAGATATTGCATGATCGAAAGGCTAAATCCTTTTCGCTGAATATACAGGTGTTGAAAGCTAATTGGCTGTCGATGTCACACGAGCTGAGAAACTTGCTTATGAAAACTTTGCTGAAGCTGCACATAAGCATAATTTCTAATCTCTTATCTCTCTGCACAACTCAAAGCATCTTGAGATTCTCATTGGGCGTCGCTCGGACATCTTGTGCAACTCAAGTGAGACATTGCCTCGTGATCGACAGCGCATCAGAATGAGGGGGTTCAGATCTCCCAGTACCGTATTCATTTTCTTTCCCGCTCCATATCGCGATCCTCCATATCCCCCAAGTTGACTTGAGGTGTGACTGTTGCAGTTTGACTTCTTGTGTGAACCTTGCTCATAGAAGTTTGATTGACGCGACCGAGTTTTCACCCGACGGCTTAACATCCCTTGTCTCTCGTATCACAAAACACGCCAAAATGTCGCGTGCCTCATCAAGCACAGCCAGCAATGACGATATTCTCGAGCTAGAAGCCGCTGGCTACGTCCAAGCCATGCCGCGTCGCTTCTCGCTTTGGTCCCTAGGCGCACTGTCATTCACTCTAACCTGCACTTGGCTCGGAACAGGCTCTTCAATCGGAATCAGCTTAACCGAGGCGTCTTCAGCTGGGACATTATGGTCGCTGCCTATCGCTGGCGTGATGACGACCATCGTCTCACTGGGTATGGCTGAACTCGCATCGGCGTATCCTGTTGCTGGGGCGCAGTACTATTGGTCTTTTATGGTTGCGCGAGATGACTACAAACCTTTCGCATCATATCTGTCAGTACCAGAATTTAGCAGGACAACATTGCGATACTGACCTCTTTGGCAGAAATGGATGGATGAGTGTTATAGGCTGGTGGCTTGCCTCAAGCTCAGTCTCCAACTTCGTCTCATCCATGATCCTCGATATCGTCGGCGCATGGCATCCAGACTGGGATCAAAAGCGATGGCATCAGTATCTAATATACGTCTGTCTGATATGGATCGCCACAGCCGCCAACATCTTCACGGCACAGTGGATCCCTCTTTTCAACAAGATGGTCTTCATCCTATCGGTCCTAGCTCTCAGCGCGACTACGATAACACTCTTTGTCGTAACGAGAGACCATGCATCAGCTGAGTTTATCTTTACCGATACTACAAACAGGACCGGCTGGTCAAGTGACGGATTCGCATTCATGTTAGCGGTCGGCAATGCTGTTTATGCATTTCTAGGCAGTGATTGCGGAGCTCATCTTTGTGAAGAGATACCCAATCCAGCCAAGAACGTGCCCAAGGTCATGATATATCCGTTGCTAATGGGCTTACTCACCGCGTTCCCTTTTGCAACGGCTCTCATGTATGCCATCTCTGATTTACCAGCCGTACTCAACACGACAACGGGGCTGCCGCTCTTCGAGATTTACTATCAGGGCACAGGATCCCGACCAGCTGCGTCAGTGCTCATGTCGTTGTTCGCATTCTGTTTCTTTGCCAATCTTGTCGCCAATGGTAAGTTTATTTCCCGTGACAAAGCCTCTGCTGACCTTGTAGCGACAACTTCTTCACGGACGCTCTGGGCCGTTTCGCGAGACGGCGCCTTGCCATATTCACAGTTTTGGGGCCGCATTCATTCACGATTTCAAGTTCCCGTCAACGCACTCCTTCTTTCTGCTGTTTTCATTACTGTCAGTATATATCTCCCAACACTGTCTTTTCTCATCTCACTCACCCTTCCTTCTAGCTATACGGTCTCATTTTCCTCGGTTCGTCAACTGCATTTTCGGCCATGGTCAGCGCAGCCATCATTTTCCTCCAAACCTCGTGCGTCATTCCCCAAGCTGTTCTCCTTTACCGAGGTCGTGATCGTGTCTTGCCAATTAGGTACTTCAGTCTCGGAAGATACGGCGCTGCCATCAATGGCATCTCAGTCGCATGGGTGGTATTTCTCGACATCCTGTACTGCTTCCCGACGACCATGCCCGTCACGCCTGAGAATATGAGCTATGTCTCAGTCGTCTTCACCGGACTGGTAGCGTTTGTCATAGCCCTCTGGTTTACAACCAAAAAGGGCTCCTTCACGGGACCCCAGATCAATCTGGATCTTCTGAACGCCAGACGCATGGCGGCTGTTCAGACGTTGGAGGGCACTCGTCCGACGGATGAATACCATCCCCTTCGAAATTCAGAAATCGTGAAAGAGGATTAGGCTATATCGTAGCATTAGCTCGTATCGTGGGTTTCCATGAACAATGGCTGACCGAACGTTGAACGTTACGATCTTACGCTGGCGACACACGTGTATCATCTTATTGGCTAGGGGTTCATAAATGCCATTATATATCTATTCAATACGAGGTCAATTGCAGTTCTAGGGATCACTCTTAATGAACTAGTCTACGGCTGAATAGAAGCTTACTTCCAATACAACGTAGCATACCAAAAACCTCGCACTGCCTTCCCAACCAGGCAATCTCCGACCCTAGTGGGGTCACAACCGTAGCATTCTCTTCACACCGCAAAAATCACTTCTACTCTCCACATCGTGGAAGAATTCTCCGAGCCCTCGGGTGTCAGCCTTAGGCCTCATAGGGCTCTAATGATACGACTTTTCGAGTCATCCGGGATGCGGAAATAATTCACCGATCCACCAGTGCCGCTCTGTGCCTCACGCCAAGAGGTTCGGTTATTTCTACAAACGAACCAACCTCACCTTGGCGATAGCGGTTATTGGTGAGAATGTGATTTTCAGGGGACTTTTTGTCGGCGCGGGCGGCAGCAGCCTAATTTGCCCTGCATTAGTGCTGTGAAAGTGGGATGGCTATGGGTATACTCCGAAGGCTTTGAGAGATATTTTTCGCTCGGCGAGGTTGAATCGGAGGATGATACTCATGATGAAAATCTATATAAAGCAGAGAAATTTCCGTCATCAGTAGACAATTTCTCAAACTCATTCAGCCATTCAACGGACAAGCATACAACAACTTCAATAGAGTAACTCCACCGTCAAAATGAAGTTCGCTACCGTCGCTACCCTCCTCTCTACCGGTGCAGGTGCTCTCGCCGCCGGCCCCAGCACTACAGCCAAGAAGGCCACAGCCATTGAGTCCATCAAGGGCGACAACGGCATCACCACTCCCCTCCCCATCCAGCCCGGTATGGTCGGCGACTGCGACGTCTTCTACTACGTCAAGCCCGGCGACAACTGCCTCATGATCTCCGCCCAGTTCGGCATCTCCTTTGACCAATTCAAGGAATGGAACCCTACCGTCGGCAAGGACTGTCTCAGCCTCTGGGCCGACGCCAACGTCTGTGTTCGCACCATTGGCTTTGAGTACCCCGAGATTGCTGCTTGTTACGGCAGCGAGGATATTCTTCCTTGGGGAAGTAACAAGGTTGCTGCTGCGAAGGCTGCCACTGAGTGGTGCAGCAATGGCGCTCAGGGCGTTTACAACATTGGTGAGAAGAGGACTAAGTGTGTTAATGCGCCCTCAGGTGATGGCAAGTTTATCTTTGAGATCTACAATGAGTGGGGAATTCGACAAGGTCTTCCTTCCACGGAGTGTCAGCGAAACCTCGTGCTTCCCATCTCCAAGTGCCCCGAGGGAGGTCAGGGACGCATGAAGAGCTGGCACACAGAGTAAGTTTCCCCACTGATGCCTACTAATATGAGTTATGCTAACCCTTTACAGGACTACTCTTGAGAAGGGCAAGTGTTAAATCTTGGACGACCATTCCTGGTTGGCGATTGCTCAAAGGCATCGCGTTCCTCTCTCAGTCTAGTGAGACAATGCAGTGATTATCCGGCCGCCGTGTCCTTTGGATCGCTGATATCCAATTTCATAGTATATAATACGATATCGCTTATTATCCGGCAAACTGAGTGCCACCCTCCTTCCCGTGTGACCCCGTGTATAATCACAGCTCTATCCATGAGTTGACCATTCCACTTTTCATCACTTGGAGCTGGAATTACCGAGTGCAACTACTGGCATTCGACAGACGCAATATTTGGAATCAATTTGTGCCTGCATGTAACCGGGTCGAACCACTAACAATCCGATAGGCATATGGCATTGAGGTGGAAAGGAAGCATCATTCCGAAAGGTACTTGAGATAGCCATTGAGATAAGCGCTTCGTGGTTTAGTGTAGGGAAGGTCCAGCCGAACGCGGGGCAGATTATCAACCATGGCCTGACATCGATATTCCGTCATGAGCGATACCAACATCCTCTTGAGATTGACCTCGATCTTACCACTTTTAGAAGGTAACTTGCACATTTCCGAATGCGCTGTGCCGCTATCCGAATCTTTTCGCGTTCTCCACTGCGCTATTACGTGACTGTGGCCATCTTGTAAGCGGACTACGCTCACGAGAGACTAGTTAATCCTATAGGATCAGGCTCTATCGTAAATCCGGGGTAAAGATGGAGATTAACGCGCCCTTTATCTTGACTAGTTGTTACGCCAGATTCCAGATAGGCGATTTTTGGCGACTATCAGACGTGGCTGTTATCAGGCGGTCTTGATCTTCGCTTGGACCTTCACGGTTGTATCCGAGCTGGTATCAATAACCAGCCAACTGATAAGTCATGTCGGAATGAATCATCCGGAGATTGCAAACAACAGATACCAGCTCCCAAGCATAAGAAGCACCCTCCTGGCACCTTTAATTCGGCTTTTATCAACAAGTCATTAGAGATTATCAGCACACCGGATACTTGATCATGGCTCTGCAGATCGATCGCGAGGCAGTTCCAGGAACTGAACAACTCATTGACGGTATGCAAGCACATGCACCCCGATTTAACAACAGCTAACAGAAGAGAAAGTGAATCACAAGTTGGAGAACAGCGATCATCTTGGACAGTCTGACATTGTTCTCATTCCGCAGCCAACGAGCTGTGGAAGGGATCCGCTCGTAAGTCGCGCTGGAGACCTTTTCCTTGTATATTGCTGACAATTATGTAGACATGGTCGAAGCGAAAGAAGTACTACCAATTGCTTCTGGTAGCACTCTATGCTTGCGCCTTTTCATTTGGTGAAAACACCCTTGGAGGTTAGTATTATAGACCTCTCCTCATCCAGCGATACTGATAAGACTCTAGCGGCTTGGACTACTGTCAGTAAAGACACAGGCGTCACTCTGACAAACATGAACGGCGGCAGCGCCTTGAACTATCTTCTTCTGGTATGTTAGACAGTCCCCTCACTATTCCACCTACTCACCAGATTAAGGGCTTCGTCAATATCTGGTGGATGCCCACTGCCAACATCCTAGGCCGAAAGCTAGTGTTCCTCGCGACAACTTGTCTCTGTCTCGCCACCGGCTTTTGGCTTGCTGCCATTGAGGGAACAGTTCAATGGATGCTTAACATGATTGTGAACGGAATCGGGACATCTGCGTATCAAGCCATCATTCAGCTTACTGTAGGTAACTGAACATCGTCCAGCTCTCGGAAGGTCGCTAACTTGATGTGTAGATCTTCGACATGTTTTTTGTCCATGAACGTGGTCGCATGCTCTCAGTTTATCTCTTTGCTCAGCAGCTTGGCTCCATGTAAGACCAGCGGTGCCTAATGTGTGTGTGGACCATGTACTGACCTCATGACAGCCTAGGCCTCATCTCTGGTGGCAGCATGTCCGACACTGTTGGATGGAGATGGTCACAGAATATCGTCGGCTTCATCTTCGCGTTTGTTCTGATTGCCTTTACGTTCACTTTCGAGGAGACACTATTCCCTCGTTTCCTATTCGCTGGATCGCAGTCGGCCCCTCCCCCTTCCCAGAAAGACGAAGAGATAGCGGAGAAGTCTGCTGAAGGAAAAAGGCTGGAGCTCGGACCAGTTCCGAGCCAGACCAACGGTATTGTCGATGACTTTCCCAAGCGGTCTTACAAACAGATCTTGAAACCCTGGGTGAAGTATCCTCAGAACAAAACAACCTTCTGGCAATACTTCCGCCGTCCCTTCTTTCTCTGGGGCTTTCCCAACGTCGTCATCGTAAGTACTTCCGTCACGCCCCTGTCCTTCACTGACCAACAAACCTAGGCCGCATTCATATATGCCTTCGGGGCCACCGCCGGGATCGTCTCTTTCAATACCATCTCCGAGATCCTGACCGAAACGCCTTACAATTTTAGCACCACCAATACCGGTCTTGTCTTCTTCGCCGCTTTGGTGGGAGACATCATCGGCTGGGGTATTGGTGTACTAAGCGATCAAGTTGTCATCGCCTTGGCGCGACGAAATGGTGGTGTCAAAGAACCTGAGATGCGGCTCTACACGCTTGTTCCTTGTTTTGTCTTTGCCGCCACTGGGTACATGCTCTATGGCTGGGGTGCTCAGACGGAAGCTCATTGGATTACCATCGCCATCGGTATCGGCGCCATGATCTCACATCAGGTTGGAGCCTGCACGATTGCCACTGCATATGCAATGGACTGTTTCCCTGGAGTAAGTTTTGTATTCTATTTCATGTCAAGAAGAAGACTGATAATCCCAGATATCTGGAGAGCTAGTCGTTGTACTAGCTATGTGCTCCTCAATGGTCAATTTCGCCATCTCGTACTCTGTTCAGCCATTCATTGAAGCGGCCGGCTATGGTTGGACCGTGACTTGCTTTGGTGTCATGGTATTGTTGTCGGTTGTAGCCGCAATTCCTCTTGTCCTATTTGGAAAAAGATGGAGAATCGCCAAGGGGCCGAGATACTATAAGTTCCTGGACGAGGTTGGAGGGTATACCGACTAGCACAAGTATAAGTTTGGACACAGCCAGTTCGATCCCAAGTTACAAAGGGTATTAGACAATTTGATCGCCACATTTAGAAGCGAAGGATGATTACTTAAAGAGTTATGTATGTTTCTAATAAATGTACCTGAACCTTTCACTCTATAGAAACAAAAGGCTATAGTTCTCCTTCATTTCATAAAGAAAGAAAAGGGCCAATCTCATCCACCAAATCCGTCTTATCCGGTTAATTGACATGAAATTATGAGCTAATAGGTCCTGGCCGCCATAGCCATAGTATTGGCGCTCTTGAGAAGGTCCTGCATCTGCAAGGAGACCCCTAGTTGTTGGCATAGGGCCATGATATGACTACCGTTACTATCATCGCCTCCCATGCTGATCAAAAAGGAACCAAGGCCGTAGCAGTTTGAGTGCCTCCGCGACACGTCTGGTACCGAGCCTTTGGGGCGAATCGCTGTGTATCTGGAAAACGAGAAGCTTGGCCGAGAAGGTCATCGATATTGTAAGCGACACAAATTCTTTGACGACTCGCAGGTCTATGGGCTTATCCAACAACTGCAAAGCCTCCTTATCCATACCGTCGTCTGCGGTCCGCAAGCCACTGTTCACGATCCTCCAAGACTCAAGAGTTACCATTTCTGTTGGCATTCTGTATCGTGGGAGGCATCATTCCGGAATCTGCAGTGCCGGTTGTGGTGGGACAGTGGCCTAATACCACGCTCCCCGGCTGGCCCATCGATCCACAGGAAAGTTGATATAGACAAAATTACTTGGCGTAGCGGCAACGGGAAGCGTGTGGTTGTGACCACAGTCATTCTTTGCAAGATTGACAGCTGCTTCAGCGTCTAAACCCCGGCCATTAGCAACAGGAGCGGATAAGAGTGCAGGATTATCAGGCGACGCCCGTACTACTGTCAGCCTGGTTGAAGAGGTGGTCGCGTTCAAAGGATGCGATCAGGAGGGTGGGATGGGTTTAGAAGCACAAACGCGCTACTTCCTTGACTAAGCAGCATAGCACGGACCACGCAGTTACTCTTTGTGAAGACGAGCAGCACTGTCATTTGAGGACGGGGGTCTCAATAGTTGATCGTGGGCTGTGGTGTTATAATGTCAAGATCCAGTTGTCCTGGTGTCTCGACTCCTATTGTCAGTTCTTGTAGCGACATGGCGGGTTAAAAAGGAGTCGGGTTACCAATCCATGAGACTCACTATATGTCAATCCACACATATTCCTGATGTGATAGGATGCCACTATTGGTAAGAACATGGTCTGCAGCGGCTCGAACGCCAAGGCGCTTACCCATGCTTAATTTAGCATTTGAGATGATATTGTTGATTTGATCGATAGAGATGTCTCGGCTTAGAGTAAGTTGAGAAAAGCAGACATCGTCAAGGTACGCTGAGGTACTTAGCTTCTTACTGTAGTAATTATTTGGGCATCTTGGTGTAATGTCTAAGTTGTGAGCCAGATGTGTCTTATGCCGTTCATACTTGCAGCTGGGAGCTTATTCCGGCAGACAGAACTTAAACCATACTTCAGAAGAAAACAGGCGTTTAGCATTGAGTGATGCTGGACAGTGATTCTGATTGCATGTGGAGATTCTTGTAAAATGCATGATAAAGGACTGGTTGAAGGGATGGTTGGTCAAGAGGTGTGTCTTAAAGGGTACGCGTTGGATGGGTGTAAAGGAAGACAGTCAGTCAGTCCCTGCCATCAAAACAGATTAATTATGTGCTGTATTTGCCGTAAGTGTTGTGAAGAAATGGCCTGATAAGATGTTGTGGACAGTGTAGCAATGGCAGGTTCTCACGCCCTCGAGAGGGCTAGAATGGTAGTGACAGAGTCTCCGCCAAGTCTGATAAAGGTTCAGCCTCAAGGCAGGGCCAAGAGTGTTAAACTAGATCTTCAGAAAGTTCTCTTCCATCTTTGTCAAGGGCTCAATCTTCAATCACAGCAGTACTAGATGTGTTTTCCGTTCGCCATCGGATGGTGACTCCATCCAGGCCGACACCGGTCGACGATCCATCTGCAGTCCTTTGTGGAAGGCAACTATGGGACCAAAATCCAAGTCCTGGGGGCCACGAATGACAGGAGTTTCCCTGGGAGCCTTTTATGAATCACGCTGTTGCTTTTCTTGCCTTTTGCCCTCGACGGCAATTAGTCATCTGCACCAGCATGGGCATCTAGCAGCACTGACCAAGCCACGTGAAAGGTTTTGGCTACGGTGATTCCATATCCGCAGCAGAGTTCAACCCTTCTCGAGACTCCTCGGATCTTTTTCAAAAACGCTGCTGCCTCGTCGTCTGTGGCGGCGTTTAGGTCTCTGTGTCGAATCGACGGTGTTGGTTCACTTAACACGGCTTGGTCGAACATTCTGTTGCCGCGGAGGTTGATAGGTAGCCAATTTGTATCATGGACTAATGTCAAGTAACTCTTCTTCGGTCCTCTCCCAGATCCTTGCCTGGTAACAAACCATTGCCCGAGCTCATCTTGAGAGTCAGCGTGGTTTTTGTCGCCAGAAACAGTGAGAGTGAAGCTAGGGATGTCATTTCTAGAAACACAGCCTAGGAACCTGAGGCCTCCAGGGCTCCCCAAGCTGCCTGGCGATGGTATTAGTAGCAGATGGAGGACAGTTGGTAAAGCGAGTAGCGGCCATGCTGCTCATGGCGAGGGCGAGGGCGAGGGCCGGGGAAATCTAGAGACTAAGTTTCAGGAAAAACTGTTTTCTGTTCATGTGAACATAAAATTACCTGCGAAAAGTTGCATTTGATGCTTGTTCGCTTGCATGATACTACGGCTGAACAACATTGCATACCATGCTTTGTTCGGATGTCTGACATAATGGTTCGATTGATCCTTAAGGAGTCTTGTTCTGCTGTCTTAGCCGAAAGTAGAACTAATACCTTCGGACGATAAAGATATGCTTCTCTTGCTTGGAATAAATGCTTACGTCGGGCAGGAAAAGAAAGATAGATGTATACCCGTAGACAATTTCTCTCATAAGTACGGAAGCTTGTCGGACTTGAACGTTCATACCGTCTAACAACCTTTAAAGAAATCACACGCCAAGTAACATCATCGTTTCCCGGATGAAATGCAGGTCTTCTCTTCATGTTGTCTGCCGCAAGCAACTTCAACTGGGGCTACCGCGCAGCATACTATACTGCCTTCTGCCATCTTGATTTCCGTCTGATTTTAATTACCTCCATCCTTCTTGGTCTGGATATTGATTGAGATCGGGTGAGAAGTGTGTGGTGGAAGATGGTGTGGTTGATAGAGCTGTCCATTGAAGGTTATGCGGAGTTCGTTGTCCTATTGGGTAGCGTTGGGCAGCTACTTGTCGTGGTCAGGATCTAGTACATACAGCATATTGCAGAGCTTAAGTTGGTGATGGGTTAGTCGGCTATGCCTGGCTACGATGTCTGAGTCGGTCGGTGAATGGAGAAACGAGTTGGAGCGATCGCACACCTCTAGTTGCTTGAGGATAATATACTGCCCCTTTCCAGTTTGTTTTATATCGGCTCAAGAATGCTGTTGGGAACCTTAAGTGAGTAAGGGGCTACTGTGCTAGGCCAGTGAAGTTATTGGTGTTTGAGGTCCAACTGTGGATCGAAAGTGCCGATGTTCGTATCAACAGGCGCTTCTCTTCCTCTTTGGTGCCGGCACTGGCGGCATCTGTCAACCATCTTGGGATAGCAGTCACTATATCCTCTGACAGTGGCAGGTTTAATCCTCATCTCAGAATGCCAGTGGAAGATTGGGATTGCTTCTTTTTATTGATTTTGAGCTCTCAGGATTCTCTTGACTCTTTTCTTTCTTATCAACTAACATTCTACTTTACCTTCCATCAACAACAACTTACAACCCCTCTATACATCATACTCTCTGACCAACCCTTGATTTACCTTCAACCGTTACAGGTTACTGCACAAACCGCAATCATGTGTACCGTGTACCATATCACACTGTACTGCAGCCGATGCTGTACGAGTGCCGGAACTCATGATGAGTTGAAACTAGTTAGGGAGGTGTCTCAGTTCCCGCAAGAGTAACATAAACACCTCAGAGCATTAGGGGAACTATTACAGTAATTGCACACCTTTCTCAGCCTTATATAATAATAACTAGATAGGGTAGCTTAATAATTAGCAGTATTACTACTAAGTCTGTATCTGTTGAGGGTCAAGAAGTAACTGTTATTATCAATCTGCCACAGCCATATACAACTGTAACTAGGTACGGCAATTGTCTCAGCCAGGGTTTCGACTACCTCGATCCTGACCCCCCTTTCAACTAAGGGACTCGAAGCCTGGTGAAAATGGAGAGCGGAGAGCTGGCATGTTAAGGCACAGCAAGGTGACGGTGTATCAAGCAAGATGTTCATTGATAATCCGTAAGTGTCTAAAACGAAGATTGTCATCTAAGTAGTCGCTAAC
The DNA here is from genome assembly GCA_013396025.1 of Fusarium phyllophilum. Lineage (NCBI taxonomy): Eukaryota > Fungi > Ascomycota > Sordariomycetes > Hypocreales > Nectriaceae > Fusarium > Fusarium phyllophilum. The sequence continues at coordinate 41,971 of JAAOAQ010000296.1, read as the reverse complement.
AATTACATAGATGGTCGACTCCAGCCGAGAACGAATTATTGATGTGCCATGGGCAGACCCGACTGGGATGAAGATATCAACGGCGACTTGATACCAAAAAACAAAAAACACGAAAAAAAGACGTAAAATATCAACCCTGAAAAAAAAAAGACAACCCAAGACTGATGCGAAATCAGCACAGACCTGACTGACAGGAACACAAGGACGACGAGGATTTGTTATAATAAGAACGAAAATACAAAAAAGGCGAAAAATAAAAAAACCCACAAAGAAAGACTATTAAAAAAAGGTACTGGAAGTAGAGGGAATATCGTTTAGACTAGAAAATAACTAAATACGAAAAAAAAAAAAATTAAAACAAAAAGTAAATGTCTCTTGATTGAATGCTTAAAGGTGCTCTATATGTATATATGAATGCCGTCGTAGATGACCTCGAATGTTGCTCTTACTAGACAATAGACTTCTAACCTCATTCCATTCCCTTGGCTTCCTAACATTATGTAGAGTTCTATCACGCCGCTAAAGAATCCACTAGATCACGAAAGGTGAATCGTCTTGATCTATAGTAACTAAATGATGCTGCAATGAGTATCAGGAGCCCTTCGCCAAGCTCTCTGAAACAATCATAATCCTGTAGATATGGGGCTGAGGGACGTAAGGTATTGAAGGTTGAGTGTCTCAGTTCACCTTATGATTCATGGTGTTCGATATCTGGTACCTCGCATCTTTTCAACTCACTCGCTGGATGACCAAGCATCTTGAGTTACGCGTCGAGCAGCACGATTTCCCAGTTAACCAGGGCCTCTACAATCTCCTTTCACGTCAGGGATTAAGAACAAGGGCGACCCTGGTAATTGAACAACTTACGCACTACCCTGTAGACGAGCAGTTTCGGCGAACGCCCATATCAACAACACGCGTGTTCAAATGTTCACCTGAACAGCCTTGATTCTTCAAAATCTCGGTCACTTCCCCCCTGTTGACGTTGTCTCGATGGACAAGTGACTCTTCATAGCATTTCACGGAATAGAGCTTCACACGGACATGTCTGCAACCCCCGCCCGATCTACGGAAGCTCGTTAGAGTAACTGGAATTACCAACCGTTCTTCACAGGTCAAAAGAAGTGCTAACTATCATGAAGCACAGAGAGACACAACGACACAACTCACCCCGTACGAACGACTGCTTCCTCTTTAGAAGCATCAATAGACCGATAGACGAGAAAATGATGTCAAAATACGTTCAAGAACCGCAGCCAATTCTGTAGACTTCTGCTGTACGAGCTTTGACTTCATCTCGTGTCATCGAATTCCCTGGTAGATGTCGCCGGTGACAATGCTTTGTCGACAAACGAATGCCCTATCTTCATGATCCACAGAGAATCACATCTACAGAACGGAGGCTTATTGAGAATACGCCAAAGGCTCACGAGTTCTGTGAGTACCGGCCAAGAAACTTTGACCAGCCTCTATCCGAAACTTCTCAATCCATTCGAACGTCCTCTCACGCGCGTCTACCGTCGGGAACTTGGGCTTCCATCCAAAGTAGGAGCTCCAGATCATCCCACCAACAACGGTAAACAGGTGTTTCAGCAGCTCGAACAACTGGCTTGTTCCAAAAATCGATATGCAGATGGAAAGGCGAGACGGAAAAAGACTCCGTCACACGAGCGACAATCTTCATTTCCTGGAAAGTTCATGATGGAATTCGACATGACCCTAGAGATAACGGGGAACCACCTTTGCATAAGGTTAAATGAAGATTGGTTTGTACCAGCACGGCGACCGTACGCGTTGCGCCCTGTATTATGTTCAAGTAGAAGCAAACTACGGACTGACCAGTGTCAGGCTCATCTCACAAGACACGGTCTCGATCTCGAAAGAGAAGCCATCTTGCGGCAAAGACTCAACGCCTGAGGCTATGTAACACACTTCAAAGGGGAAGTCTCCGTTCCGCGAGAGACGGGGTGCAACGATTCGAGGGAGACACACGCTCCAAAAGACACACCTTTCCTGTTGGAATTTAGTTGCACGATGCCGGATAAATGTTGCTAGTTTAGGTCATCCGTACTGCCGCGATTGGCAGTCGATCAGCGCTCATCTCATAATCGCAAACGAGGCAATGGTCACCATCGTCAATATCACGAAGAAGTTACATATTACCCACCATAAATCGACAAGGCGATCAAGCAGATGGCAATTTCAGCTTCTTAACAGGGCACCGAGAAATGCCAACATACTGCTTCTACTCGGCTACACATACAATGGGCACGGCCAAAATAACTTCTTGTTCTAAACACTAAGAACTAGAGCACGATCTGCAATCTATATCTCTCACTTCTTGATTTCATTGTCAGACCCTTTAAGTCTCACCCCCCGAAAACTCGCTGTGCTCTTAGTTCTCATTACACCACCAACGACCTTTAACCCAATGTTGCCACTATTACATACGCTGATTGTAGTCTTTACAACGACAACTCATGTAGGACATTATTGCTCTCTTATGTGTTCTCATAAATATGGACCACCTCTTATTACGATGTATCGTTACATTAAAGGCTTGGGTTAAACCTTGCGACTTGCGATGGTTGAAGGCAAGAACAAAACAGCGGGAAGCAAATATCAACCAAAAGACGTCAGCTCGGCTCCGCAATTAAACAATCAACAGAAATCGGGATCAGCCATCATCGTTAAAGGGCCTGCATGATCGACGACCTTGGCTAGGCTCCTCGACGACATTCCCATCTAGCAGCAAACGACGCTAACGGTTACCCTACGTCCTCTTCTAACATAACCTTTACCCTTTTTTCAATGCTTCTATTGGATCTTTCACAGGAACAATAAAGTATCTGAAGGCCTTTTACCTCGAACTCGAGTTGCAGAGGCCATTTAGCCAAGTTCATCCGCGCCTCAGGGATCGGCAATAAGCAATTCGGGTTGTTCGTAAATATCCAAAAGTCTTCCATTTCCTAGAAGCCAAAGGCTACGGTGTGCTTCCGTTTGCATAGAGCACCAGATATAAGTTTAATGCTTGGATCAAGCACTATTCGGTATGCCTAAAAGAGTATATATACTGGCGAGACTATCCCTTGCTATTTACAACACAAATAGAGCCAAAGGGTTTAACATCTATATCTAGTACATTACTCATTATGATATTATATACATACAAGAAGAATACATATATGCTTCAGTTACACAACTAGCGAAAATTATTAAAAGGCTATAGCCAAGCCGATTACTCCAGCCACCCACGTCCAAACCATGAGCTGACGTTTGTTGGCGCCGGAAGCAATAACCGATGTGAATGGTGCCTCTGCGGGCTGGGATGGATAAACGTCCTGTGTCGACTTGGCTGTCTGTCTCTCGCCGGTAACAACAGGTTCAGTGGCGAGAGTCGTAGGGGCGGCCTCTTGGCCCTTGTTGGGTGCTGACGCAGAAGGAAGTACTACGATACCGGAGTGGGATGCAGGGACAGTTGGCTGAGCAGGGGATGGTAGGTTCCATTGTTGTGAGTGGGCTCCGGTGAGCCATGAACGGAAACATACGGCTTGCCATTATTATATCCCGACTGAGGCTTGCCCTGTGTCTGGCTGGGAACAGATGAATGGCTATTGTCATGGCCTGGTTGCAAGTGGCTGTGCGATCCCTGTGTTGGTTGAGTGTTGCCATGGCCAGTCGCGTATCCGTGGCTTCCACTTGGTGTCTCGCAAGCAGTTGCGGGCATTGTTAGAGTAAAGGTATCCTCCCCACGAGAGCCACAAGCATGGCATGACAGGGTAGTTGTAGTCATCTCCACTGGTGGATAAGTCTGGTGATCACACCCGCAAGGCTCATGGGTGATGGTAACAGGGACGTAAGTAGTGATCAGAGATGCAGGATTGGTGGGACAGACTGTAACGTATGTAACAGTCGTGACTGTTTTGGTAGGAATGACCTTTGTGTAAGAGACGGGCTTGGTATAGAGAGGCTTGCTATAGACAGGGATGGAGATGGAAGTAGTGAGCGAGGTTGACACCTGGTTCTTGGAAGTTTCAGTGGTCTCTGTAGCCTTGGTTGTCTCAACGGTCTTGGTGGTCTCGATGGCCTTGGTGGTCTTAGCGGCAGTAGACTGACCGGCCGATGTCGTCTTAGAGCCAACGTCTGTAGTCCTGGAAGAGGCTGATTCGCTTTGGTTGGCGGATGAGCTCAACTCAGATGTTGACGCGGTAGGGTGAGTTGTTGCAGTGCTCAGAGAGGAAGTGGCAGAAGAAACGGATTCCACGGTAGACTCTGATTGGCTTTCGATAGAGCTTGGCTCAGATGGTTGTAAGGGCGTGCGCCGTTGTAGAGGCGGGCTGAGTAGTGGTTTCGTCATCGCAATCATCTGTCTCTGTCGAGATTTGGCTGGTACTGCTGAAGCTGGAGTCTGTTGTTGCAGACTCAACGACAGTAGTCGAGGTCTCAAGGGATGATGTCTCAGACCTAGTGGACGGCTCTGAAGTAGCTAATATCTCGGTCGTGGTCTCGACACTGGTAGTACCGGCGGATGAGGCATCTGTAGTGGTAGGAATCACAGTAGACTCGAGAGTGGATGTGGCCTCAGTTGACGTGGACTCTGCTGTAGAAGAGACTTCTGATGTTGTCGCTTCTTGAGAAGTAGTCTCTTCAGCCGATGTAGTTGCTTCAGCCGATGTAGTAGCCTCCTCCGTTGTGGTAGCCTCTACTGATGTAGTTACTTCAGCTGAGGTAGTTGCTGCCTCTGAGGTCGTAGCCTCCGCTAACGTAGTCGCTTCGGCTGATGTAGTCGGTTCCTCCAATGTAGTCGTGACCTGGGCTGGAGCATCCTTGACAGCCAGATCGTAAGCAGGGTTAGATCTAACCCCACCAGCTACGGAGGAATACAGGTTACAATCGCTGAAACCTGAGTTATACACGGCAGCAGCGCAAAGGACCTGCGCAGCGCAAGCATCCAAGCATGCTCAGTGTTCGAATGAAAGATAGTGGAACTGTAGCATTTGGTGTTGACTTGCAATAAGTAGTGAACCGATCGTTGCTAACGGAGCTGGTGTAGCTGCCGCCCATTTGAGTGCAGGTCAACGCTCGGGCAGACAATGGGTTTGCGGGAGAAACTGAGCCGTCAGGAGAAGTCGCTGCAGGGGCTACAAGCGACGCGCCGAGCGCCAGGAGGCTTTGTCGTAGATACATCTTGGTAGTCAACAAGAACACAGATCGTGGTACCGAAGGAGCAATAAGTGAGTCACTGCCAAGCAAGCCACAGATCTGGTATGTGAGATCTGGGGTGTTTTCTTCCATGGGGATTTTGTTTTTATCTCACATTTACTCCTGTATTGACCTGATGCCTACCCCTTAGATTGGTTCGAAAATTTACGACGTGCATGCATAGTGTCGTTGCAATATTGAAAATATTTCCATTTTTGGTGTAGAGTTGATTCTTAGCGTGAGAGCTGATGTGTTCTGGTAATTGATTGGAGGAGATGCGTATACCCAAACAATAGTCTCTACCCGTCGGGCGGACCTGGCGGTGGATCTAAGCTTGAACAGGCATAGAATGTCTAAAATGGTCAGGAAAGACATTGCCGCACTAACCGTAGATGGATTCATCAGTATAGCACTTCGTACTATCGAAACGCCTTTTGAAACTGAGACAGTCCGGTATTGTCTATTACTCTGCTAACAAAGGGTCGCCAGGCGATTCATCTAGTTGGATTAATTTGCTTACTGAAGAAATATTTCCCTTTATGGTGTTTCCTACTTAGAAATAAGGAGCATCTGCAGATGCATTAAAGAATCCAATTTGGTGGCGTCGTTAGCTTGAGGCTAGCGATAAAGCGCCAGGCCCCAACTGATATCCCTGCAGTCGGGTAGAACCGATAACTCAGGCTATCGAACCTCGGGACTTATTCAGCGAATGAGCTGGTAATTGCCTAGGCTGGACACGCATATATCGGCAAAGTAGATGAGATCGATGACATTGACCTACAAATTGTTTCTCGTATTCAGTAGCACAGATCTTCCAAGACCACGATCGAGAAGCGCGCAATGATGCTTGAGCTTGGATGTGCAGAAGGCTTCACCATTTGCGACAAATCGATGAAATCTCAGACTTCAACTGTTCGCCTATCTATAAATAGAATAGGGGCGTCATAGTCCGTGATTTAGAAAGTGAAGAGATACAGGCCTTTGTGTTGTTGTCACTCCACGAGTTTGTTTGGGCTAACACCTGTCTATCTCCAGACTGTCTTGCCTTGAATGGACAATATAATAAGGGTTGTGTAGAAGATAGGAGCGTGAGATGCCGTGTCATGATGAGAGCTCTGGGAATTCTCTTATACAGATCCTTTTGTTTGCCATAATTAGAAAGACACACAAGATATTTGTTCTTTAAAAAAGAGAGAAAGGGTTATCGCCCCAAAAGCCTCTTGAATGAGGCGCTTCAATGCAGACACGGCTCACAATCAAGTTTCGCGTCGGTATTATGTAAGTCTCTTTTCTCAATGTTTTCTTTTCTGAAGCTTTCTAGAGTGCGAATCCAGGAACTCACAATTGCCCGCCACTTGATCGGGCGTTGGTAACACGAAGCTGGGATTGGCAAGGAAACCAAAGCTCACACAATAGATTGGCGCCCGCTTTTCTATCATCACACCTATTCAATCCTGATATGGTCAAAAGACCATGCATCATAGTCAGACCTTTAACCATCTTAATCCGTTTAGAAATATCCCAAGCTTATCGATAGTGGCTTATCGATTAGGATAGGGTGCTTGGGTGTCTGTGTTCCGTCATCTTCGAGATCAGCAGACAAGTAGCGGAGTACGGGATTCGCATCCTGTGTTAGACTTTAATTGAACCGTAAATTTTGTGAAACCTGATTGGCAGAGACAAAGTGCTCTCGTGCGTTTTGCCGCTGATCAGCACCAGGACGTCCAAACAACATGGATCAATCCTGGTATAAACTGGAGCTAAGCACCAACAACACAACCAACAGTGTTTCAAGACAACCAACAGCTGCACGTCGTCGACCGATTATTGAGTCTTTGCGTGGATAAGAAATGGAGTGCGTCTCCCGCTTACTGACCTGTAAATCCATTTCTCTTCAAACCTTTGTTCCATCCATCACGTACTGGAAACGACCAAAATATCGCCTCGTGTTCCGCCCCAATTCATCCATAATGGTTCACTTTATCAAGACAGCTTTTTTGTTTCTATCAGTCCTCGGTCTCACTGAAGGCTTCATGAATGACCCACCCAACAGGCCACCACGCGCAGGCAAACGTACCCACCGAGGCTGCTATCGCGGCCTGTCAGACACAGCCGACCCAGTCGTCAAAGTCAAAGGCGACAAAGCCAAGAACACATGGACTGCCTGCGGCCAATACTGCCTCGCCAAAGGAAAGCCCATGGCTTTAGTCCAAGGTGCAGACTGCTATTGCTCAGAAACGATACCGAACCGGCGCAAGAGTGTCGGGGGCTTCGGCCATTATTGTATGGAACCTTGCCCAGGCAGGCCAACTGATCTTGTCGCATGTGGCAGCGAAAGATTTGGAAGTTACAGTGCTATAAATACCGGTCTGAAGAGCGACCTTGTACCTGATCAGGATCCGTTGCCTGACGACCCAATACCAGATTGCTTGGGCTGTACCTTCAAGTTGCCCAGTGATGCCGTGTTTCCGGGCAAGGCCAGTGGTGTTCAGAGCTGCCGCGACGCTTGCAGATATTTAAAGTCGAAGACGCTGATGATGTATGACAAGCAGTGTGTTTGCACGAACGCTACTGTGTCAGAACATTCTCTTGATCGCGTTCCAGCGGAAATATGTTCTTTCCGCTGGGCTAGGAAGCCTTGTGGTGGATATTCGTATTCTCTTCGCTCGGCGCTTTTTAGCGTGTATGACGCGAGTAAGCGTGAGGAGCCTGTGCCTGATGCAACTACGGCACAAGTCGCAGCAACCCCTACCGATACCCAGTCTGCCCAGACCGCTGTGCAGACTTCCTGGCGCTCAGTTGGAGAGATCATAGAGGATGTGGAGATGGAAGTTCAACTACAGCTACTGATTCTTGAGGGAGAAGTTTGGGAGATCTTTGCGTGGATGGGTCGCCTGATGACAAAGCTGGTTACGCCGAGGGAAGGACATGAAGATGATGACAGAGAACTTGACTTGCAATGATTTTCTGTAATTTCAATAATTGTAAAACTTCATACTTAGAGGGTGTACAATTAGTATGGGCTACATAAAGCCAGAGGTTGGAGATATACTATAACTCCTCTTAATAAATTCTATTTTTATCTAGTTAGCACTTATATCTGCTTGAAATGGTTCTAAACTTGGATTTCGTTTCCACCTAATGTGCTTCACTCCGAAGAAAAAAGAGGTTTAGCAATAATGAAAATTAGCAAAAGAATGGTTGCGCCCGGGATCGAACCGGGGACCTTCTCGGTGTGAGCGAGATGCCATAACCAACTAGACCACGCAACCATCGTATGATTAGTCATTGAGACAAGAGAGCAGTTAGTGCGCAACATGATCGTGCGCCTGTCTTGGGCAATTTACCATTACAATACCAATTGACAGCCTACGGGGATAACAAGCAACCTGCATGTCGGGAGCACCTGAAAACAAAGCGTGTCGGAGGGCAGGGTTTACTTGTCGTGAACCCAGGCGACTGGCTTATCGGCGAGTAGCCAATCATAGGTAGGGCCAATCAATCACAGATAAAATCGGCGATCTCCAGGGTAAGACAAGAGGATAAGAGCGACAATCTGATAAGCATAATAGCATGATGAAAATATCTTTTTTTTATCTTAACTTCAAGCTTTCACCATGTATCAGTTCTGCAAATATTCTTTTCTCATCTTATAATGCTGTATCTTGAATGCTCGATTTGCCTTCGTGACAAAAGCTAACTACGCGATATCATGTTAAGATCGCCAAGTCGTCTTGGGGATTGATTAATGACATCTCGAAACAACAGCATGCTACAAGGTTACATACCACTTGTGCTTTCATTGCGGCTTTCCGTATCATCGTGGCGGACACAAATTTATTAATTCTGGTCTCACCCTGGACATGTTACCTCCCTTAAGAATAATGAGAACCAGTACATTTATTGTATTATATAATTCATCCGAAGCCAGTTACAGGTACAATCTTTATGAGGGACCTTACAACTCCTCATCAGCCCCAGGCTTAGACCTAACAAAGTCAGGCTTGGTAATAACATCATTATCCGCATCCTTGATTCTGTCCCAGAACTTGGCAGCGTTCTTGGGATCATCCGCAAACAGCGTGTCAATGACCTGCTTCTTGGGTGTCTCACCCATCCACTTGAACAGCGAAATATCTCTAAACTCATCAGACCTAAAAATCTCTAGCATCTCAATAGGCTCATCTCCAATGTTCTCAACAAAGTGTCCCATGTTCTTGGGGACAATGCCAACATCACCGGGAACGTAGTCAAAGGTCCGTGCGTTACCCTCAGAAGCGAAAATAGTCACGCGAGCGCGTCCCTTGATGAAGAATGACCATTCATCGGCAGAGGGATGCCAGTGCATCTCGCGAATGGCACCGGGCTCAATGATAGCGTGGGCTGCAGCCACGGTCTTGGAGATGGGAAAGTTCTTGGAGTCGGTGATGCGGACTTGACCTCCGCTTGTTTTCAGAGGCTCTTGGTCGAGCATGCGGTGGGTAAAATTGTACTTGGACTTCTTGGCTTTCTTTCCCTTGGGAGCTTCATCTTTGATGGAGCCAGGAGTGCGACCTTTGAAGATGTACTTCTCGCTCTCGGGAAGACGAGCAAAGACCTCCGGATCCAAGTCAAAATTCTTGGCGATCACAGACTTTGGCGTATGAGCTGCTCATGTTAGCTATGTGGATCTCCAGAACTGGACGAAAACGTACCGAGCCAATCTGTGAGAACAAAGGTAGATTCCTCAGAAAAGTGACCATTGTCAAAAATGAGGAGGAATTCCGTGCCATTGGGGCTCAGACCCTGCAGGGAGTGAGGAACTCCGCTGGGGAAGTACTGCAGGTTGTTAGATAACGATCAGCACACAACCCGCTTACTTACCCATAAATCGCCCTTCTTCAAGTCGTCAATGAAGTTTCCACCTTCGTAATCAAGAGCCGTAACTCGGACTTCTCCGTCCAGCACGTAGGCCCACTCGGCCTCCTGATGCCAGTGAAGTTCGCGATAAACGCCTTCACCAAGACGCATATTCACGCCCGCAAGCTCAACACTCGTTGGCAGCTCGCGAATGGTGGTCTGACGGGTCCAGCCGCCCTCCTATTCTCAAATTAGCAAAAGTTTCTGCACATCATATCACATGAATCTGCACGAACCTCGATGCGAATATGCGAGTCCGCAAAACTCCATCGCATGTTGGCCAGATTTCCATGATCAGTGCTAGGTGGTCTAACGAGATCAGGGTTCTGACGCGAGCGCGCCTCGTTCCACGGTCCCAAAACAGAAGCTCCGAGACCGTTGCGCCAGGGCAGAGGATCAAGCTCGTCGCCGACAGAGTCGACGGGCTTATCAATTGGGTCTCTGTGACCTGGCGTGAACGGCACTTTCTTGCCGCCCGTCACACCGCGATAGTTGGGTGGTAGTCCCAGACCTTTGAGGAGCCTCTGGCGAGGACTGTCCTCTACGGGGACGCCCGCGCAGACGTCCAAAAGGGCTGCGAGATAGGCAAAGTGAGGGAGATGCATATTTGCGGGGCTGTCACAGACAGGTTACAATTGACTTGTTGAAAAGAGAGAGAATGCTAATTTGGGCAAGATGATTATTTGGTTGACATTGATGAACGATGGATGGGGGGCACCAATTGCTCAATCGTCACTCACGTTAAGTAGGCTTCTCAGAGTTGAGGGTGAAGAATGCCAAGATACAGCGCCAAACGAAGTTCATGACGCCGAGAAAGCGATCACCGGCGAATCACCGAGTTACGTCTGATCTGGTATGCAATCCCGTCTGGGGTAACAGTGCATGATGGTGATGACTGCCGTTTGCCAACGCGGGGATCGGTTATCCGGCACATTAGCCCCCTCCAAGTCAAACAAGTAACCAACCCTGCCAACGTGATATTACTCTAAAGTCTCAAATATGTATGGATGCGGCGTATCACTAAGCAAATGTAACAAGCTCTCAGGGCTTTGTGAGCGCTTACATGCTTCAGCGTAGCCTGTTAGGGTGTGATCAGCTCGAGCCGTATACTCAACGTGGTAAAAAGGAGGGGAAGGGAAGATGGTGTGTAAAGATGACGCCGTGATAGCGTGGGCCAAAAGAAGAATCCTGGATGTGGGGTACGTTGCAAGCCGGAGATAAAACTAGACCCGGGATTTGGGGCGAGATTTCCCCGCTTATGCCAAGAATAGGTTCTCTGCAAGTAAACGAGGTACAGAGTAAGCCAAGCCTATCTTTTAGGGGAGGAGCTGAGCTTGGCTTTGTTTGATAACCTTGTCTTAGCTCGGTGAAGGCGCGGAGTCTGGGGGAGGGACCTTGTATCGTTGATCTTTTTTGCTTGGCTGGTGCTTCGACTTTAATCGTAATTTTCGTTTATTTATGCCCCTCTTCTAACCGACGTTACAAAGAAACGCATATCTCGAACCACTTTCACATCATCCTACACACACAGCAATCTCACTACCAATGTCTCAACCATACGGCGCAATCACCAACGGTGAGAGCAGAGCAGAAAACGGCATCTCCGCACAGAGCGATGAGACGCAGGCTCTTCTCGCTCCAAAACCAGGATCTAGATCTTGGTTGCGCAAGAGATTAAGTTCTGATGTCCGCCGAGATTGGGCTGATGTTATGCTTTTGGCGTGCTACATCATAACAGGCATTCTCGACAGTGCTTCCATATCAACATGGGGTGCCTTTGTATCTATGCAGACCGGTAAATCCTTCCCCTTAATTTAATCTGGCCTGATCTGACGAGTGTAGGAAATACTGTTTATCTTGGTCTTGGACCTACGGCTGGGACTAATCGCTGGAAAAAGTCTGGATCTTCGATTCTGGCTTTTTGTATCGGTTCCTTCTTTTTTAGCCGTCTGCACAGGGTCTTTACACCTACGCCTAGACGAAAATGGGTATTTTGCTTGTCCTTTGGCATTCAGACAGCCTTCATCGTTGCAGCTGCTTGTATCGTTACCTGGGGCCCTAAAGGCGCAGGCCCAGATGATACGCCCTGGTATGTCATTGTACCAATAGCTCTCGTGGCGTTTCAAAGCTGCGGACAAGCTGTTGCGAGCCGTGCACTCAAGTTCAACGCTTTGACTAGTGTTGTTCTCACGAGCATCTACTGCGACTTGTTCTCCGACGCGGAACTGTTTGAGAGCATTTTCGTCAATGCGGAGAGAAACAGGCGTGTTGCAGCTCCGGTGCTTCTCCTCATCGGCGCTATAATTGGAGGACTCATTGCGAAGAGCGAGCTGGGGACTTCTGGTGCGCTGTGGGTAGCCGCTGCGCTCAAGATCACTGTCATGTTTGGTTGGGCGGCGTGGCCTGCAGAAGAGGGGTCTTGAACGAGCTATCGGTCCTACTTGTGTGATTCGACAATCGGTGTTTGACAGGGACCTATCTTTAGAGTCTAGACCTTTTAGTATTACACCAGAGCACTTTAGGAAGCTCTGAAATCACAAAACTGATGCACGCTATACGCCACGTTATGACTCGTGATATATACGCTTCTTTCTTGGTATCCTAGCCATGCAGGCTTTCATCCCATGTCCCAGTCCAGCCCCTGGTTCCCGTTTCAAGCGAAGTGGTATCAATGCAACTTCCACCACTGATCTTCACCCCCGGACTTTATTAGACGTCGATCTTGGTACCCCCATCATCATGTGGTCAGCGGACATGTTTGTCCCCCCTTGCACGCAACCCTCCCAAACCCGGCTGAGCGACTCCGGCAGAAGCCCAAGGTCAGCTTACTGGCTGCTAACACACGCCGTGTAAGCAACCTATGTGATACAACAGTCGGACTTAATTGAATTGATTTGTTCTCGGATTGAATGGGTATCTGTCGGTGTTCGGTATCGAGGCACATCCTTCTGTCGATGATTCCTGCATGGGGATATACGCCCGTAAGACAGAGCGTCGCATTTATATACGTGCCCAATCCGCGATGCAGTGGTGATGAGGGGAGGGTGTACGGCGAATGGCCACCGGTAGAGGGGGTTGATGCGATGTCCTCTGAAGGTTCACGTCTGTCAGTGTAACTTACACATGACGACTAGTTGATCCTAAGGATAGAGCTGCCTCGATTCGGTAGCTTCAGATAGATAGACTTATTTTTAGCGTATGGCTATATTAATCCGCAAAACGTCAGCTCTGGACTCGAATTTCCAGACTTCAAAACCACATCTTTACTGAATATTCTGCTATCTTGATCACACCAGTATGAAACTGCTCGACAAAGTCAAGTCAGACGTTCGCAACGATGTCACTTGGAATCGGGCAGCGAGACTAGGAGTGAAAGGAGCTAAAGCTTTGCCATCCGGAACTGTCCAGTACCTTAGCGATAAGGTGCCTATTGTTGGCTGGCTACCGAAGTATAATCCACGATGGATCGTTAATGATCTCATTGCTGGACTTACTCTAGGTCTCATGTTGATTCCTCAGGGTCTGTCTTATGCGAAGATTGCAGACATACCCGTTGAGTATGGGTTGATGTCAAGTTGGCTTCCAGCTGTCATCTATGCTTTTATGGGATCTACAAAGGGTAAGCTATTTATTCACGATCGCTTTCAACACCAAGTCTGTGTCTAACGATGATTAGATGTCTCAACCGGTCCAACTTCACTTATCGGCCTCCTTACCTCCGAGAATGTTCACGCTCTCCAAGACCGATGGACTCCATCTGAGATCGCCTCCGCAACAGCTTTCATGATGGGAGTCTACGGCCTCATCCTTGGGTTCCTCAAGCTCGGTTTCCTCCTCGAATTTATATCTCTCCCAGTTCTCAGCGGTTTCATCACTGCAATTGCCATCACTATCATTCTCAACCAGATGGACTCACTACTCGGCGAAGACAATGTCCGTGATGGTGCAGCAAAGCAGATTCATGACATCTTCAATGAGCTTCCCAATGCCAATGGCTGGGCATGTCTCATTGGCTTCACTGGAATCTTATTCCTTACCATTCTTGAGAAGTCTGGAAAGAGATGGAGCAAAGACAACAAAATAATCTGGCTCCTCTCCACTACAAGGGCATTCTTGACTTTGGTGCTCTTCACTGGTGTCAGTTATGCTGTCAACAAGAACCGAGACCCAGATAACTTCCTTTTCGAAGTCGTCAAGGTTCAGTCCAAGGGTCAGCAAGCACCAACAATGCCCAAGGCCGATCTCATCCCTGAAGTGGCTGCGCGCAGTATCGCTGTATTCATTGGTTCTGCCGTTGAACATTTGGCTATAGCACGAGCATTCGCCGTCAAGAACCATTACACCTCTGATCAGAGTCAAGAGCTTTGCTACCTCGGTGTCACCAACTTCTTCAACAGTTTCTTCCACGCCATGGGTGTTGGTGGTGCCATGTCTCGAACAGCTGTCAATTCGTCGTGTAATGTCAAGTCACCCCTCTCTGGTGTCGTGACCATGGCTGTTGTCTTGGTCTGTGTCTACGAGCTTGTCGGAACCCTCTACTGGATCCCCAAAGCAACACTAGCTGCCATCATCATCACAGCTGTCTGGGGTCTCATCTCACCTCCTTCGACCTTCTATCGCTACTGGAAGACATCCTTGGCAGACTTAATTGCTTCCATGCTTGCACTCTGGGTCACCCTCTTCCACTCTAGTGAGGTCGGCATCGGATGTGCTGTTGGCTTCAACATCGTCTACATCCTTCTTCGTCAAGTCTTTACTAAGCTTTCATCCACTGGGGCCGATGTTGAGTTGAGTCCTAGATCAAACTGGCCCGGAAGCAACCATCTCTCATCAACTCATATTCCAGAAGACACCAGGATCTTCACCTTCAACGAGTCTCTTATCTTCCCTAATGCCTTCGCCAACACCTCAAAAGTGCTTGATGAGATCCAAACCTTCCATGCAGCCTTCTACAACGGCAGCCATGGACCTGAGACAGAGCGCAACTGGTCTGTTGTCGGAGAAAAGAGAGTGGCCCGTCTTCGCAAACAAGCCAACATTAGTGATCCATCATCACTTCCAAGCATCGGCCTTGTCGTCTTGGACTTCTCTCGCGTCAACATGCTAGATACAACTGCTGTCACATACCTCAAGAACCTAGTCAAGAACATCAAGAGCTACGGCGGAGAGGATACTGAGGTCAGGTTCGCTAACATGAATGCTGTTTGCCGCGAGCGCGTCAGTCGTGCGAAGTGGCGCATCATTGAGGTTGGCTCTGACGACGAGTATGATGGTGATACTGATGCTATCTACCTGTACTGGGACGCGCAAGCTGCAGTGTCAGCACCGAGAAGGAGAGGCTCTGTGTTGAGTGATGATAAGGGTCATACCTTGCATGAGGAGAAGGTTGAGGCTTGAGCTTATGGATCTGTATTACGTAACGACTGGGGGACTGTCATGAATCGGCGTTGGACATTTCTTTTACCTTGCTTATTAGTACAATACCATTCTTTCGTTGAAGCTACGTTTTTGCACTCACTAGACACGTGATGTTAGGCTTGCATTGTGCTTATGTAGCAAGATATCACGCTCAGCAGTAAGTTTCGTCTTATCATGGTGTTCGGTAACGCTCGGACCTATGAGGCCGCACTGACTGCGGCCCATCCCGGTCAACAGCATGCTGAACCTACTAAAAGCGATCGAATGTCTCCACGATATGATGGCAAGGTCGTTGGGCCACGTGGGAAGAGGCTCTTCTGATACAGCCTCACAGATAAACTTTCCGTACCGTTATGTCTCATAGATCAACGCTTCTACCATGGCATTTTGCAAAATATGTCCTTTTGTCTGATTGCGCCCATCATTTCACAACGGCAACTAGAAGCGCGATGCATTTTACGCCGCTACTAAGTATCTGATGTTTGAACGGCTCGTCGGCGTCTTATCCTGAGGTGATCGAGATGATAAAGTAGTATTTTGAACTTCTATACGAGTGTGAGTGGAATCAATGAGGCTACACGTGCTTTGGTTCAATGGTGAATACGAACCCTGTATGGATGGTCCGTATTGAAGCGGAGATCGGTTCTGCAGGTTCATGGCGCGGGCATTGATTGATCCTGAGTGCCGAGATCCTTTCAAGGTAACATCAGGAATTTTGCTGCAGCATAATGAGCCATGTTAGGATGAAGAACCTGCCGAACCCGGATCATCCGCTTAAAATGTATTACTCCTCTCCTGTACAAACACCACGATATTCTGTACAATCTACAAGAATGTGAAAGTTTGGGATGGCTTCTGACGTCAGAAACCTCCAAACCTTGTTGGACCCTTTGATCCGAACATCATCATCTGATATCCTCTTGTGCCAATCATCTGATGAATACGAGAACGCTTCGATACGAACGCTCAGAACTCAATGCCCCACCAACCAATTGAAACACTTTCAGCCCCTCCATTTCCTTCGAACACGATCATTTTGGGGAGGATTATGCTGCATTCGGTTAGTCACACTCAGCTGATTATCATGGCCCAAACTCTGGACTTTTCTTCTTGAGCGTTGCGGACCGATCCGTTACATCCACATACCGTTTGAGGGATCAGAACATGATGATGATGGTGTTGTGGGGAAGGCTTATGGCTTTTGAACACGAAGTTTATGATCGGATGGCTCGGCTGTTGGACGAGGGGAGGGTGTGAGGAAATACATAAAGAGAACAAAATACACCTCGTTTTCATTCAGATTCATCATCTCCAGAATCTTGTTCATCAATCAATAATATTCTAATACGTTAATAGCATTCATTATGCAGCTGACCAACCTCTTCTACCTCGCCGCAGCTCTGACTTCTGTCTCAGCCACCACTGGTCCGTCTACATCCTCCATCCTTCTCACTATCCTCATCTAACTCTCCACAGTCTCCTACGACCCTGGCTACGGCGAATCCGGCCGCGCCCTCACCGCAGTCGCCTGTTCCGACGGCAAAAACGGTCTCATCACAAAGTACAAGTGGAAGACCCAAGGCCAAATCCCCAAGTTCCCTTACATCGGCGGTGCGCAAGCCGTCGCGGGCTGGAACTCTCCCAGCTGCGGTACCTGCTGGAAGCTCACCTATAAGGGAAAGAGCATTAACGTTCTCGCGATTGATCATACCGATGCTGGATTCAATATTTCGCCTGCTGCGATGAATGCGCTTACGAATAATCAGGCTGTTAAGCTTGGAAGGGTTGATGCGACTGCTACTCAGGTTGCTATTAAGAACTGTGGTCTCAAATAAGTGCTGGACTGTCATTAATGATCTGTCGGTGATGGCGATGGTGGTGGAATGATGACGATGATGTTTAATGAGTTTTGATTTAATGATAATTCTAAGATGATTTCTTACTCTCGCATTCTGTAACTGTTTGATCAAGTATCTGTCAAATCTCAGCTATGACATCAGCGGCACTATGGAAAATCTTTCACTTGACAAAGTTTGCTTTTTGCATAAACTTTACAACGCTGCGATAAGCGCCAATGACGTGTTTCTGATAATGTCAATTGACTTCTGGCCAAACAACGGCTGCCAGCATTTATGCGATATCTTATAGTCCAAACATATTTCAACTCCTCAGCATAACATGCCGACATGACGATTTGCAACAGGTTTCTCAGCTTTGAGGCTTCAGCGCTTTGATATATGTGCTCTAGTTATAGGCTCTTAACGTGTTTCATGTGCATGTCATGCATATTAACACGTCAGAACAAAAGAAAGGCGACCACGTCATTTCCAGTACTCTAACGAGCCTTTAGAGCAAAAGCCGATGAGCTGTAGTAATTCAAGGTCCATCTGATCACTGGTGGGAAAGTTTGGTTCGATGAGTGTAATAAAGTGGTTTTGTTTCGTCATCTTAAACACATGGCTCACAAACAGGCTCGGTTGCAGCGACGCTATGTTTCATTGGGCGCGATAAGAAACGGTCAGCCTTGCATGCTTGAAACTAGAGGTCCCTTGACTGCTATGTAATGTTAAATATTGGGTCGCAATGTTGAGCACCTGGTTGGAGTCGTATGGAGACGTTGAGATGCATGAGTCCATGACATGAGATCAATTTAACCACGGCAGTTCAGATTTCCAAAGAATCGCTCAACAGTTTACAGCTCCGTCCGATTCTATTACTCTATGATTTCATTGTTCGAGAATGCTCACCTAATGCTAAGGTCGCAGCCCAGGAGCGCTGTTCCTTCACTGCAAAGTCATCTCACACCGAATATTTATGCATCCTCACTGACAACCATGATATTGCCAAGCCACATCCTTAGCTGAGATTGACCATCGGCAACATCGGACGAGATACTGCCACGTTAGGAAGCTGACATACAGAATCATCACCTGAAACAACTAATAACCTCACCCCAATGACGTGTTTGTTCATCCAACTACCGTCCATAAAATATGCATACACAAGTCAGCATCCCCAACCACCACATGCCCGCGTCACACGCTGAAACGCCGGGAATAATGCGGTACCTAATCCGTCCACCAAAATGAGGGGAGATGCAAGTCACGACCTCAGGCTTGGCATGCAGATTTGTTTTCCGATGTTACACTGCGCGCTTCCGTCTGACCAGTCGAGGCGCTGCCCTGACTCTCGCATAATTACTTGCAAGGCTGACATTAGCGAGATGAGGATGGGTCATGCTTTTTTTATCTTGTCATGCGCTGGCACGACTCACATCCCTTCGGGGAGTGTCGGTTTGATGCCGATGATAATGGGTGTTGGTTATACAGCAGATGGGAATGATTTTTATAAAAGAAGAGGAAAATTCTGGGAGATTTTGTGATGATCTGTCGATCTTATCTGTTCTGTATTTCAGTGAAAATCAGCGATCTTTTTGTATATATACTCCATGCGCTCCAGTACGACTATTCGCCTATTGGGTGTTGCCCTTTTGGCTTCTCTTGCAAATGCGCAACTTGCTCCTGCACCTGATGGATGGCCAAACTTTTGGTATAAAGGACATGTTACCAATAAAGCGACCTTTGAGTACAACCCGACAAATGAGTTCATCTTTCCTAGCATCTTCCATGCGGGAGAATATCTAGACGACCCTCTTGGAGAATGGTATCTCTACTATGCACCACACGAGAACCCAGGTGGTATCTCGCTGGTGTACTCCGATAGTCTTGGGGGACCCTGGAAAGAGTACTCGAACAACCCAGTCATCGCCAACAAATGGGACTCATATTATTCAGTCCCTCACGTTTCCAGTCCAGATGCAAGTTGGAACTCCGACGCTGGGAGTATGTTTCTCTACTTCCACGGCGACAACACACAAACCCGCTGGGCAGAATCAAGCAACGGCGTTGACTTCCGTTACGGCGGCGTAGCAGTCAACAACCAAATGAGCGGCTCCAACACCACAGAATCAAGCTACGCTCGTGTCTTTGCACATCCAAACTCAGCATCCAAGTACAACTACGCAATGTTCTACATGGCCAACGAGAAAGACAACAGGCGCAAGATCCGTCTTGCGGAATCTGTCGACGGTCGTAAATGGACTGTTGATTCGGACTATGTTGTCCAACCTGGGGGATCTGAGGGCACGGATGTCTCGGGTGCGAATTACTGGACGTGGAATGGTCAGGCGTATGTTATTTATCACGGTTCATCGGGGAAGATTTACGCGAGGACTATTGATCAGACGTTACGGGATGTGGGGGCTGAGCCGATTTTGCTGTATCAGTCCAGAGGGAAGGGAGAGGATGTTGGCAGAGTTGCAGCGCCGGATATTGCCAGTTCTGGAGGAAATACTTATCTGTTTTATGAGTCTGGGGATAGGTTGGGTGCGACCATTGCTTGGGCAAAAATGCAGAAGCAATAAATTTGGCCTGATGCCTGGTAAAGTTAAAGGTTTGATTTTTGCATACTTTCAGCCTTAATGATGTTAATGATAGTTTTTCAATTTTGTAATTTATATTACTTGTCTTTAACCACTTGCTTGAGTTCTTTCACCCTACCCCCCAGGGATTTTCACGATCTTGATTGAAAGACTTTGAAGCTACCCTAGGCATAAAGAGGCATTTTCACAAGCTTGCATAAAACGACATGAGTTGTGCATCAAAGCTTTTCTTCTGCAGATCTTGGCGTCCCACTTCTGAAGCTCCCCCTGAAGCTATTCTTAGCTCCCTCAGCTTGTTGCTACGATCCAGCTACCAGGCTCACATTACCGAGACAATCCACAAGAGGATCTCTCTAGCTCAACCTCTATCGTGATCATCTGCGTCATAATTCTCGTTCCTGATTCTCAAGCGATGACTCTTGTTTGTTATGATACGCGCCTCACGTTGGGCCGCAAGTTATCCACTTCACCAGCTGTCCATCTCCAATTGGCTACCTCACCCTCGCTAAACCAATCAGATTCGCCACATCGATAAGCCGTATCCATCTTCAGTTACCGCCTTTTTCTACGGCCTCCTCCAAACCCATCCTACGTGCTTTACTCTCTGACCCAACGACACACTCTTTTGAAACTAACATCATGGGCCTCGACGAATTCTTCACCAAAGCAGTACGCGACAAAAAATTCCAAGCAGCAGCCCTCGAAGTGGCAAGCACATGCGCCTCCGCCGCGCCAGTCATCAAGATCGTCCAGGCTGCGAATAAGATCTCCAAGGTCGGAGACGTTATCCAACATGCCAACGATTTTCTTTCTAGCGCGTCGCAGACCATCAAGGGCGCACAGAGTATTCTGCCGCAGATGCACATCATGGGCCAGTCGTTAGTTGATAGTACGAGATTGTTTCATCAGTTTAGTATTGTCGCTACGACGTTGGGTATGGGCGCGAATGTCATTCAGACGTATCAGGGTGTTCAGGCTTTGAACCTCATCGCGGCCAAGCTTGGAGAGATCTCGACGAGTCTAGAGGCTCAAGCGGCACTTACGGCTCAACGAGACTTTCCGCAGTATGTTTTCGATATGATTCGGGAACGATTAAGTCAATCGAGTGTCGATACAGAACGCGATCATTGGTTCTTCCTTTACCATCCCGATACCGATTGGTATCCCAAGTTCTTCCATCTCGTCGAGGAGAAGCCACTAAGCCCCCGATTCTGCGGCTACACCAACCAGCTCGACACCGTTTTCATGTTCATGCTCGCCGCCCGAGAGCGCATCACTAGGCGAGAGATGTCAAAAGCACGACGAAAGCAGTTCTGCCGGCCTGTCCAGCTTCATCTCATCGTACCAGCTTACCAGACCATTCTCATTCCCGAGCCAATCCGAATCCCCGACGAGATCGGCGATTTCGTCATCGAAGGACGGATCAACAGCAACAGACCCTTCGTATGGCTCAACCTCCCCGACGAGCAACAACACTATACCTTTGATGTCGGAATGTGGAGTCCTCCACCACCGGGAATATGGGAGAAGACTCTAGCTTGGATGGGTCTCTCAGAAAAGCCCAAAATCTCAGGTACACCGCGCCTTCTCGGTGTCGGAGAGAAGATTGAGATGATTGAAGATGAAAAGAGAGAGATGACTATTCAGACTATCGAGGAAGATGGTTCTATGGAGGTTGTCAAAAGAGCTGCTACCGAGTCAACTCTCGATTTGGCGGCAGTGAATAAGCATCGATCTACGCCATTGCACGAAGGTCGAAGACGTCGACGATCACGAAGAACAGAGTCTGTTGCATAAACTTGGGAGGATACGAAATTTTACTTTGCTTTTCAAAGGCGTTTTGGGCATGGCGTTAGACGGATCGCACAGATACAATATCATAGCGGAAACAACACAACACATATGGGATTATGACTACTAGATTGTCAGATGATAGAGCTCAGCACAGTTTGCATAGCGAGCCAGTTACGAATAGAGAACCTTCAATTATTGCCGACAATCGGAGATCGGGCTTTTTGTCATTCTTAGGCACGATTCGTAACTCTAAACGTGAGCAATTTCTGCCACTGAAATATGCGCAGCAGTTAAAGGAATCAAGCCCCCAACACTCGAATGCGCCGTCCGATTGTGCCAGTCAATGCACCTTGACGTCAAAAGTCCATTGTCGTTGGACCGAAAAAGCCACCTCGGGCTCAGCTGACACCACAGCCTCATTGGGCAGACAGGGTTGAAAATGATGCCCCTCACTGCTCGCTGATAAAGCGCGATACTCCATCCCATCAACATTGAACTAAATTGACAAAAGCCTATCGCTCAAAATGGCCGAGGCCGTAGGGCTCGCCGCGAGTATCATCGCCATCGTCGAACTCTCCGCCAAAGTCGGGAAACTCTGCGTCCAGTATTCAACGGCTGCTGGAAATGCCAGGGCTGACATAACCCGACTTCAGAGTCGGTTGAAAGATCTGAACGTATGCCTCGAAGCGGCCCAGCGACTTCTCAACGACCCGAAAAATTCAAAGCTTGCGTCATCGCGGTCGCTAGCTGGTTCGTTGAATTCTTGTAGAATTGAGCTGGAGGAAGTCCAAGATAAGCTCGATCCTGGCAGTGCGCGGACGGCCATGCGTCGCTTCGGTCTCCGCGCTCTGAAATGGCCGTTCGACAGCAAGCAGGTCAGTACGGTTGTATCAAATCTTGAGCACTACAAGCAGACAATCACGCTGTGTCTGCAAGTCGATCAAACGTAGGTCGGCACCCAATAAAGGTGATCGCTCTGTTAACCCGAATAGGACAATCTTGCTCGACATGTCGCAAAGGGTTGAGGGCCTGTCGCTACAACAGCAGAGCACGATATCAGTCGCTCGCCCGCCATGTTTTAATATTCCCTTTGATCGGGATCAAGACTTCGTTGCACGACCAGATATGACGGCGTGGCTCAGAGACAAGTACAGCAGTTCTACCGGCCGCATGGCCCTTGTAGGAATGGGAGGGTTTGGGTATGTATCTCTATCGCTCTAGGTGAGGATAATGTTAGCTGAACCAACGCAGTAAATCCCAGGTTGCCATCAACTTTGCCTATTCTATTCACGACGAGGACTCTGATGTCAATATTTTCTGGGTCCATGCAAGTTCAAAACCGAGATTCGAAGAAGCCTACCGCGCGATAGCAGAGAGGATGAAACTACCCCGGTGGGACGAGCCAAGTACAGACGTGCTTTCCCTTGTTTGTGAATGGCTACAGAGTGACAAATCTGGTCCTTGGCTGATGATCATCGACAATGCCGACGATGTCAATCTCTTCTATCCCAGAGGCATAGACGAGCGGCTTTTGGCATCCTTCCTACCTAAGCGCCATAATGGTACTATCCTGGTCACGTCTCGTAGCCTCGATGTTACAGAAAAGCTGACCGGCAGTCACAAGAACATCTTCCAAGTGTCTACCATGGACGAGGCTCAAGGCCTTCATCTTATCACAAACAAACTTACCGGTGAATTCGAGCATAGCGCTGCTCTTAAGCTCCTTGAGGCTTTAGATTACATCCCCCTCGCAATCACGCAAGCTGCAGCCTACATTAACCGACGTTCACCAAGAGAATCAGTTGAAAGCTACTTGGAAGCTTTTAAACAGAATGATCTAAAGAAAAGTAGGCTGCTTGAAGTAGATCTTGGGGATCTTCGGAGAGATGAGACTGTTTCGAATTCGGTGATCACAACATGGCAAGTCACATTTGACAAGATCCGTTACGAAAGACCCTCAGCGGCCGATCTTCTGGCCTTCATGAGCCTTTTCGATCATAAAGGCATTCCCGAGTTTGCACTTCATTACTACAAAGGCAAGCTGGCGGATCCTGAAGACAAAGTTCCCGGTTTCGAAGACGATCTAGATGTGCTTCGCAACTATTCCCTCGTTTCTGTGACTGCCAATCGAGACGTTCTCGAGTTGCACGCTACGGTACAGGCCTGCACCAGAGCCTGGGCATCGTCTTCGGATAAACTGCCACAATTGAAGAGCCTGTTCATATATTCCATGCGTGACAATTTCATGCCTTACAAACCAGAGGACTGGTCTACATGCCAGCTGCTGCTGCCGCACTTGGAGTCTGTAACACAGGAGGAGCCGCAGGCGGCAGATGTTGAACCGTGGGCACTGTTATTGTATCAATGTGCAAAATTTATGATTGACATTGGCAAGTACAAAGCAGCAGAGGAGATCAGCAAGAAAGCAATTACGACAGGTCTGCCAAGTCTTGGGGAAGAAAATGTCACTATGCATAGCTGTCTGAGTGAGTTAGCTACGGCTTACAGGAGACAACACAAGTTGGACGAAGCTGCAAAGATTCAACTTCAGCTGGTTAACGACAGCGAGAGGATTTGGGGACAGGAGCATGAGTTGGCCCTCGGCAGTACGAACAATCTGGCGCTTTTGTATATCCGTCAGCGTCGATATGCTCAGGCCGAAGAACTTCTCGTCAGGATACTGGAAAGCTCAAAAAGGACCAAGGGAGACAGGCATCCAGATGTTCTCACAACGAAAGCTAATCTGGTGCTAGCATACTTGCGCCTATGCGAGTACGATAAGGGGAAAGAGATGGCAACACAAGTTATAGCAGCACGAAAGATAGTGTTGGGCTCAGATCATCCTGATACGCTACAGTGCATGCATAACTTGGCTTGGATACACTGGGAACAGGGAGAGCTTGAAGAAGCAATTGAGCTCCAGAGGCAAGTGGTAGAGGTGCAAAAAAGGGTATTGGGGGAACACCACCCGAGGACTTTAGCGACCATGAAACTGGGGGCCAAAATCTTGAAGGATATGGGTCAACATGCAAATGCTCTCGCACTGATGCAAACCTGTGCAGGCCTTTATAAGGAGGTACGTGGGTCTGAGTATTCAGGGACAAGACATGCAGTCAAGACAATTAAGAGATGGGAGGCGGAGATTAGTGGCGTATCAGGGCAGGGATTACATGAGTAATCGATATTAAACAATGTTCCTTTGACTGAGGTGCAGTAGATCGTGACTGATCAGACAGTTAAACTCTATGTCCATCATCCTGCCACCCTAGGAATGAGCTTTTCGCTCTCTTGATAACCTAAATAGACGAGGTATGCTCTGCCCGTAGACAAATCGAACTCGCGATATAATTTCGACAAATCTCACTGGTAACAAGTCAGGGCCACTCACTTCGGCTATGGACAAGGATCCTGTTAGAAAATCCTTGAGCACAGCCTCACAGGGCTGAGTCAGATCCCCACTTCATCCCAAGAAGATCAATGAAGCCTCTCAAAATAGATCAGCATGTCAATCACCAGCAAGTATGGATGTAAATACCGAACAAGTTTCAGCTGAGAAGTTCTCCGCAGAGTAATGATATCATTGTCTCAAAAACGACCAATCTTTCGAGCTATTGCGTACAGTAGCCCAATGATCAGTTCCCTGTAGGGCTGGCTAGCTCGCCACTACTTAACGCTTGGGCCAGTTAGCGTAGGATCATCAACGAACAAGCAATCTGATCCCACTAATCAAATGGACCAGCTCTAAGCCTTGGTAATGGCTCATCCTCCGATGACGAAGTGGAGGCCTAGAAATATAAATTCTCACGTTTCAGAACCATTCCTTCAAGACCTCGCTTACGTCGATTGATTCTTCAACGAACACATTGATTTTGCAGGGATATTTATCTTAAAACACCCGTCGCGACGCTTCGTTCAGTTCCCCTGTTTTAAGCTTATTTCAACGACAAAAGTATTCACAGTATGTCGTTCTTGAATAAGTTCAAGAAAGAATTCGAAGGCCTCAATTTGGGCGAGCGCCTTGGTCAACAGCAAGGAGGTGAAGCTCACCATGATTCAGCCCACTGAGAGACACGCTAACAAATCGATTATAGCGCATTCGCCGTTGCCTCAAAGCACTGAACAGAGCTACCAGTCCTACAATAACAATCCGTACCAGAATCAGCAGCAAGGATATGGACAACCTCCCTACCCCGGACAGAACCAACAGAGCTCCGATTACCAATCATACAACGGACAACCACATCAGTCATATCCAAGCCAGCAGCACTCTGGACATCAAACTCACAGTCCGCAGCCACAGCCACCGCCATACAATACTTACCAGCTTCCACAGCAGCCTCAGTATCAGCAATGGCCGCCATCACTGGCACCTCCGAGTCAGCCTGTACAGTCGCCTCCAACGACAGTGGCACCTGGCGCTGCTGGTTATGGCCATCCATGTCCTACGCCGCCTCGATGGGTGCCTTATTGGTCAGAACAGTCACTGCAATGGTGCTACGTCGAAACTTCAGGAAGAAGCTCTTGGCAAGCCCCTTTGGATATTCCGCCACTTCCAGGCATGCCGGCATTTCCAGGAAGCTTAAATATTCACAGCAGAGGTCATGATGAACATATGACACATCTCAGTCAGCCACAGTACGCTAATCCGCAAGACTCACGACCAAGCCTGCCTGAGAAGGAAAAGAAATCATCTACTCTCCTGGCTGCGGCTTGTGGTTTTGCCGCTGGTGGTGCAGCCGGATATTTTGTTAAAGAGCGAATTGGTGAGCTGAAAATGACTGGTGATACCTTTTGAGATAATACTGACGAGTCCCAAGATAAACGCAAAGCCAAGAAGCATGGCCGCACGGCAGAAGACTTCTCCGACTTCGCCTACTTTCCAGCATGGGAAGTCGATCTCGAGTGCAACATCTGTGACCAGGTAATCAGCGGCCCCTATGCACACTGCAAGAAGTGTGATGGCGGCGACTACGATATATGCCGAGATTGCCTTGCCCAAGGAGAGGTCTGCAAAGGCAAGGGTAAGCATAACCTGGTTAAAGTGTATCCCAAGTACTACTGCGATGTATGCAACCTATTGGTCAAGGGTGGGTTTTACTACTGCAGTATTTGCAACAATGGGGATTGGGATACGTGTCAGAAGTGTTTTGATGCAGGGAATACGTGCCATGGAAAGGAGAGAGGAGAGACGCACAATTTGACGCATCTTTATATGCCGGAGCCCAAGTTTGGGAAGGCGAATGGAAAATATGACTCGAGCAGTAGTTCGGACTCCAGTTAGAAATGCTATCCTGGAGATGCAAATGAGAAAAAAGACCTGGGGCCGGTAATCTTTGAATTCATCATTGGTCATTCCAAAAAGAACACGTCTATGTTTTCATAATTATTGAGTCGAATGTCGGTTGGTTATTTTGAGTTGATAGACCGGACGGATGATGCTTATATCGAGGGCAACGAGTACTTTGCCTGTATGTGTTTATTGGTGTCCTTTACCTTTGTGCCCTGGGGGCTGAAGCCTGTTTTGAAACCCTAACCTTACCGCAGATGCTTATATCATGAACCTTACTTCAAGGTTGTCTGAGCGCTCTGGGCCCCAGCCCTTATCGTGAACTTTGTGGCTTATGGCAACCTGGCGATAGTTAATGTCAGAAATAAATATTATTAATTATTAATTATTAGTTTTCTAATCTATGAATACAAGACATAATGGCTCGTGGAAAGCCTATGCCGAGGTGGTTAGAAGGAGTGTTATTTGCAGTTGAGACTTGTGGCTGAGAGCTTATTCCGGCAGACAGAACTTAATAGGTGGTGAGAAAGAGTCTTGATGTTGAGCAAGGCTAGGCGTTAGGCCTGAATCGCAACGGGAGACCAGCCGTGAGCCAGATCGGGGACGCCGTCTTGATTCTCCTGACAATAGCTGGGTCCAAGAAATGCTGTGCTGTCAGTACCTCTTGCGTGGTAAGGCCCGCCGCTATTTCGCGATATGCCCAGAGCGATTTATCTCCTCTACCCTGTGTGCACGTGATTTTCTGGAGATATGCTGCGTTTGTCTCACAGCGGTCAAGAAGTCTTAAAAGGAGGCCACAGCGTTTAGACGTTCGCATTTCTTGCAGCATTCGGAAAACACTTGGCCCGCTACATATAAAATGGTTGATAAGCTGGTCGACGTGCTTTTCCAAATGGGGAATTTGGCAGTGGTTCTCGCGCATGGCAGGATAACCATGGTGCCGTTTGCCTATAGCTATATCTATCCAATAGCGATATGACTGATGCAGGTACATGATGATGCTGTAGAAACGGTTGATAATTTCACCTGGTATGCCATCTTCTTCAAGGAAGCTCTGTCGTAAGGCGGTGTCATCATCAGATGAAATCGCATTTTCAGAGAAGAAAGCCGTACAATAAGCATCGTACAGACAGATAGCATCCATGAATCTTTTCCTTTCAACCTTAAAGAGCACGGGATGTTTAACACTGTGAGACAGTCCAAATTTGCTGACTTCAGTTCTATGTGGCCATGCTTGACGCGCGTAGCCCGTCATCACGCTTTCGGCCTTATCAAGAGTGTCTGAGATGAACTTGAAATGTCGAAGGCTGTAAACCGGATGGAGCAATGGCCCCTTTGAAGAAAGGCTCAAGATTGCTTTTATAGCTCTTTTAGCATTGGCCTTACGAGTCTCCGGGCTACCGGCGGCATCTTTTGACTCCATATTGTGGAGCCGTGCTACCATGAGACAGTTGAGAGGCATGTCACCACCGAAGCGACGTCTCATACTCTTGATGATCTGGATGACGATAGCACGGCGGCTCTGGCAGAAGGGTTGAAGGAAGACTGGCGACGAGCTGATCAAGGCAAGGAGGTCCTTTGGCTCAGTGCAGAACATCATTATCCTGGCGCGAGTGCACTCTGGCAAGCTTGCAATAGTTGTACTGTTGAGACCAAAGTCACTAGGTTCAACCTCCATAGCTGTGTATATTCTCTGAATCTTCGAAGGTTTCTGAACGTCAACCTGTGGCAGAATGGGCTGACAACCTACATCGCTGTTAGACCTGTCTTTCCAGACAATTGGAAAGTTTTGGAGGGACCCATGAGGTGCGATGTCAGGGATGTCGGAGGACATGAGCCAATAATGTGTACGTTCTCGGTTGGGAAGAATAGTGTGCCTGATCGCCGGACGCTGTTGCTCAAAGCGGTCATGAGCATTCGGCTTGATCTCAGAAGACATATTAGAACGGGAAATGTTCTTTTCTGCAGAGGCAGAGGTGAGGTTGTGCCCAGATATGGGAGGGACCTGAGACTTCTCTGGCGAAATGGAGCAAGGGGGAGACTCTGAATAAGTTTCAGAGTATACCACGAGAGGACTAGAAGTACGCTCTGCGGAGCGGCTTCGCGGTATAATGGAGATACACTCCTCTTCGGAACATGTAGTGTTTGTAGTGGGACTTGGAGGCCGAGAGCCAAGATGGGAATCAGTGATAGAGACATCATCGCTGGCAGATGTTGAAGCATCGGATGCTGCAGGCGACAGTGGACGATGGTTTCGAAGAATGTCGATTGTCCTGAGTGTCGGAAGATCCATCCCATGAACGGTCTCATATCTATGATCAGGGAAATCATAGTCTTGGAGAGGCGGAGTAAGAGAGCAGGGTCTGGCCACGTCATTGTGAGCTGGCTGGATGAAAGGCCCCAAGGCATGCGACTGATGCCTCCAGATCTGGACTTGTTCCATTCTTGGTCGTTTCTCTGAATAATTCTTGGTGTCCTCGAGAGAGTTGTCATGTTCGCAAGCAGGTCGCTTCATCAGCTTGAAGCTGGTTGGGAGTGGTGGTGTTATCAGGTCAAGTCTTGTAAATGGAAATGATCCTGCGTCACTTAGATCAATTCCAATATTGTAGGGAAGTCTAGGTCATACCGGTCGAGGCTGTTGATGATGTAAACAAGATAAGTTCAGATAGAATGTAAACAAAAGTTTCTGTATGAACAGAAAAGGGGAAAGATCATTCTCTAGAAGGAGAAGGGAAATCGTAATCTTATAGAGAGTTGCAGAAGCCTAATTGAAGATTTACATTTGGCTTACGATTTCTCTTTTTCTTGTGACTGATTTTACCTTTGTGCAGTAGTCGTACGTTTGTGTTTATCGACAAAGCTCTGAGCATACGCAACGCGCAAAATTCGAGCGCTGCAGCGGAAGCGACTCATTTGGGTCGCAATATCAATGCTTGCGACGACAGGAATGACTGTTGCAACTTCAATCGCCCATTCTCTAGAGCAACATTGATACTGAGGATTGCAAAAATCGGAGGTAGTTCGTGCTGATGCCTGCGAGTCAATATGCGCCAAATGACATATGGTGATTCATACAATAAGGCAACATCTTGAGTCACAGAGATGTCGGCACTACCGCGATGTGCGAGGCCACTGACGGACCAAAAACATTAGTTTTAGTGCTCTGTGACTTGTACATGTTCGAGAGAAGAGGTACGGCAACACAGAAGTCTTTGCCGTACCCCGCGATACCTGAATCAGAAGCAGGACAATGGGGGTTTAATATTAAAGTACTTCAATCCGTTCGATCGCTGGCAGGGGCAAACATGTAGATCAACTGCATTTTCTCTCGTGGCTTAGTAAGTTAAATTTTAACTTAAACAGAAAAGGAAAAAAGGACCTTCTCTGCTGGAAACCAATCAAGTTTCGCCCAGTAACATCAAAGTCCTAGGCAGGGGTCTCTAACTGCAACAAGCTTTCGTATTAAGCTTAAGGCCACGGCTCTCGACCCGAAAAGGTCCGACGATAACGATAGGATTGCTGTCTTTTCAAACGACTCGCGATACGTCGGAGGAACGCGATCCCGATGTAAAAGAGATGAGCGTGCGATGGCCTGCTGCAGCTTTGGATGTGGCAGACTACAGTTTATTGCCAGGTTCGCCTCCATTGTCGCCATTTCCATTCATTAACGCGAAATACGGTCTTGAAGGCTCAGGTCTTCAAGATTCTCAGCAGATCATTCGATGAAGCGCGAAGAAAATTAAAGTATGACTCGCTTTCTTGGTTACAAAGTCTATGATTAAAACATAATTTTATGTACGGTCTCGACGAGCCAGTCAGAATTTGCACCGACCTTTTCGCCCTTTGTTTCGGCTTTGAACGACGTTATTGGAGTAGGCGACGATAGCTTAGAAACAAAAGTGCACAAACTAAATATAATTGAAGACAACAATGACACACATAGTAACAAATTCGGGTGGCTAGGTATTGGAAATACATAAGCTCATGGTTGGAAATTTCCTGGTGTTCGAACTGAGCGTATGTGAGTTAGGTCAAGGGGTACTGGACGTATCAGCAGAGACCAAGAATGTCCTCGTTCCTGCTATTCAAGCACCAGTTGTCGCTTGAAGTTGGTAGTGCTAGATGAAGAAAGCGCATATCTGAATAGAAACTGTATCAAACATCACCTTGCGTGTGAGATGAGTCACAACCAGTGACTACTGATAGCATAGTTTGTGTGATGTGACATACCGACCGATTGAGAGAACGCTACTCGATGATTCCCTGGCTATCGATTATAGTGCAAAGTTAAAAGTAAATTAACTATTCGCCACAGAACGGTTGTTGGTTACCAGTGAGGAAGACTTTCGGATAAACATGTTCATAGAAGTAATTATCCTTGACATCTATGATATGCTTCTAGAGATACCTTACGGTGCAAATGGACCCAATGAATGAGTATCGAAGCTTTAAGTATATTCATACAGCATAGCGCTCAGTGGCCATAACAGGATTGTAGTTCAAAAGTTAGTCTTCATCATCTGAAGTATAAGAGCTCTCACGCGCACCCCCCCACGTATGATGCCAAGCTTCTCGATATGGTTTGACTTTAGTCTGTGAACGTTCCTTGCAGAATGAGAATATAAAAGCAGACACCGAAGCTGCAAAAAAATCGCAATTCCTCTGTTTGTTCTCACACATCATCCAGCCCATCTCAGTAGTTACAAGACTTCCCAACACCAATATGTCCGAACTTAGCCTTCCTCTTCTCACCACTGAGAGCAACGAAATGGCAACCTTCCCTCAATTCGCTAACCTCCCTCTCGAGATTCGGGACTTAATCTGGGAAGAGGCCCTCAAGAAGGACAGGGTTCTGAGTATGCATGTTTGGACCCTGGGAGAGGATTGCTGGTAAGCATATCTCCATGTATTATACATCAAAGGTCGGCAAAGCTAATGATCAAACAGGTCAGCAGGACGGACTATGCAGTTACTCCACGGCAGGCCACTCGGCAAAGAGCTGTCAGACGTGATCAACTCTGCAACGACTCCCAGACTAACCGACAGACGAGAGGCGGAAGTTAATTCAGGGTCGAAGAAGGAATATGGTGTCTTTGTTGATGACAAAGCAGCCATAAGCAAACTCTTCCTTGTCAACACCGAGTCGCGCCAGGCTGCGAAAAGATTTTACAGGGTACAAATTCCCTGTACTTACATGAAACCAGGGCTCTACAAAAAGGGAACTCTGTACCTTCATCCGGAATCAGACACCATACAAATGGGCCTTACTGAAGGGTTTGGCCGCTTCGCTCATTGTGTTTGGGCAATGGACCGTCGGCACGTTGGGCTCGTCAACCTCGCCCCTGACCTTAAAGTTAGGTTTTCCGGCTTTAATGGTTTAGATTGGCGGCGTGATTCGTTTCCAGATGATGCTGCAGAGGGAGAACTTTGGAAAGAGGGCCTGGGAAGACTAAAAAACGTCAGCTTTCAGGATACTATACCGGGTTGCCTGGATCCACGATGGGCGGACCTTCGTCTGTTGCCCGGGCTCTTGGGACCCATTGGTCTCGATCTAGATGTGTTCGAGGAGCGATGGGCCAAACCCAATACACCTCAATACCTTCCCATAGAGGGTATGAGACTTAGCGCTCTGTTCTGGTTCTATCTCTTGCACAAAAAGGAAATCACGCTGTCGCCCGATGTTAACTATAGGTGCATGTTCAGTAGCAGAGACACACTACACCAGTGTCTCCCGAACAGAGCCAAGAAATGGCAATGTGCAGCGGATTTATTCATTCAGGACCTCAGAGCGAAGGGAACAGAGGTTGTTCCTGGCTACTGGTCTTTCCCAATGGACTACCTTGCATTGGTGAAGAATGATGAAGGCTATTTGCAGATAAATCGGAACAACCAGATGTTGGAAGAGATGAGGTTCGACTTTGAGCTGTGTATAGGCCAGCTTACTGCATACACGGAGCACACTGGAATAGTGGACTGTCGGAAACGGCATCTGTGGAAGACATCATAGGTACACCTGCCCAACTCTCGCCAGGGCTCTTTGGGAACATGATCTTCATATCGTCAATACGTCCTTAGAGTGGCGTCTGGATGGACAAGATAAAGGACAACACCATGGATGGCGGGAGGGCAAGAAGGCATCTTTCACTTGTTTTTGTTTTTGTTTTGTGTGTCCTCGTTACTCTAGGCTGGGCGACGATCTTGCTTTAAAAGTTATGGTTTTTCTTGGGTAGGAGGAAGCATTTTTCAATGATCTGCTGAGTTTTGACATTGGAAAACATCTGCATTTAGTTCTCGATAAGATAAAAGACATACTTTGGTGGTTGTAAGGTGTGGCAATCTTTGGTGTGGTTGTGACGCCGAATAACCTCTGCAGAAATTTCAAGGAGCTTATTATTTAGCTTAAATTTGTATCGGTCTCCTTACAATATTTCATCCTCAGGCAACAAAATATCCCGGGGCTTTTCTAAACCTTGACCTCACAGGACCACTGTTCGGTGATTGATGTGGAGATGTGATTGAGATCACGAAGAGAGCCCGGGTTTTCCGATGCGGTATTCCGGAAAATCCGAGGCTAAACAGAAATCCATGCGCGCTGCGGTGCGTTAGTCCTAATATGGAAAAGGCCTGCAGGCACAATTATCCATCCTTACTCAACGAGATATATCATAGAGAACAGACAAATTGACTGGAAGAGCAGAAGGCTCGCCTGGATAATAAAGAGCTGTCTCTCCTGATTGTCTGGAACATTTATTTCAGAAATCACGTCTCAGTGGCCAACTATTCAGGGTATTATTGCGACGACAGCAACCATGTGTAGATGACGGTGGATGTTTCCAGATCGACGGGTTATGTTACAGCGATGACAAACCCTGACCCGTCATGAGATATCCATCTCCATTTCCCCGCGTTTTACCCCAGCCTGTTTATTTCATTCTTCCCCGCAATGTTACATTCGGTCAAGATGATCGAAAAGTCTCGGGTTATCAATCAGCGAGCAGGCTAAGGACGGCATTTCCAGTGATGATCAATAGACCTCGGTCCTGATAAGTTCCGAAACATATGCCATCGAAAAGGATTAGTGTATAGTCGTAATTTTTATAAAATGAGGGACTAAGCGGCACTGATGTTGATCTCATTGCCAAGCAAGCTCAGCAAAGATGGCTCTGTCAATCTCCCGGGTCTCTTTTGAGCACTACAGCTCACCCTTGGGCATCGCAGAGACGGCACCAAGAATCTCATGGAGGTTCGATGGTGATGCTCCCAATTGGGAACAGAGCTCTTACGACATCCAAGTCACTCGCAGCGTCAACGGCAAGCCCAAATCCTTCTCCTCCAAGTCCTCCGACTCTCTTTACCAGCCCTGGCCCGATACTCCACTCGAAGAAGCCCAACCTGTCTCCGTCAGGGTCCGTGCTCACGGAAGGTCAAAGCAGCCTTCGACACCCTGGTCTGATTGGGTTTCTGTGGAGACAGGACTCTTTAAGAAGAGCTGGGAGAATGTGAAGCCTATTGCTTCGATCATCAAGATCAATGTCACCGCGCCGAAACGGCCTGTCTACTTCCGTAAGGAGTTTAAGCTTCCTGATGATATTGTCTCCGCTAGGCTTTACATCACAGCCCTCGGCATTTATGAAGCGGAGATCAATGGGAAGCGGGTCGGCGACAGTGTCTTGGCCCCCGGCTGGCAGTCCTTTCATCATCGTCACGTTTACGACACTTATGATGTGACCAAGCTTCTCACCCCAGGCTCTAACGCTATAGGTGCACTTGTTGGCGAAGGCTGGTACGCTGGACGACTAGGATTTGCAGGCGGTCAACGAAACATCTACGGCAACTCTACTGGTCTTCTAGCGCAGCTCCACGTCAAATCCAAGGGCGGAAAGACAGTCAGGATCGTCACTGATACCACTTGGAAGTCGAGCTTTGGCCCTGCTACCGCGGGTGAGATCTACGACGGAGACAAATACAATGCAACACTCGAAGCGAATATCAAGGGATGGTCCAAGCCTGGCTTCAAGAGTTCTTCTTGGAGCGACACTCGTCTTCTTCCCTCTCCAGACGGCGAGCTTGTTCCTGCTGAACAGCCGCCTGTCCGACGCGTTGAAGAGGTCAAGCCAGAGCGCTTCTTTAAATCCGCCTCTGGCAAACAGCTTGTTGACTTTGGGCAGAACCTCGTTGGTTGGTTGCGATTGAATGTTGATGGGCCCAAGAACACCACTATCCGACTGCGACACGCCGAGGTTCTAGAGGATGGTGAATTAGCCCTTCGACCTCTCCGACTAGCCAAGGCCGAGGACTATCTTACCCTTAGTGGCAAGGGACCTATTGAGTGGGAGCCAAAGTTCACATTTCACGGCTTTCGCTATGCTGAGCTTGATGGTTGGCCTGAAGAAACATCCTTGGATGCAAATAGCGTCAGGGCTATTGTTGTTCATACGGATCTGGAAGAAACTGGCTATTTCAACTGCTCCAACCCTCTTCTCAACAAGTTTCACTCCAACGTTCGCTGGTCCATGAAGGGGAATTTCCTAAGCATTCCAACCGACTGCCCCCAGCGAGATGAGCGACTTGGCTGGACTGGCGACGCCCACGCTTTCGGCCCTACATCGAACTACCTCTACGACACGTCGGCCTTCTGGAAGGGCTGGCACAAGGATATCTGGTCTGAGATGTCCCAGAACCAGATGGTCCCCCCAATGTATGTCCCCTCTGTCCCTTCGCCACTTGGCACATCCCCCCAGCCGGTATCTGTATGGGGAGACGTGGTGGTAGGCAACCCATGGCACATCTACCAATCCTTTGGCGATAAGGCACTACTCCAGGAACATCTCCCCCAGGCTCAGAACTGGATTGATACAGGTATCTCCCGGAATGATGTTGGTCTTTGGAACCGCAGTAGCTTTCAGTTTGCTGATTGGCTTGACCCTCTTTCACCCCCCGACGACCCTGGTGCTGCCACCACAGACAAATACTTGGTCTCAGATGCGTACTTGATCAAGATGACAGAGATACTATCTCAGATCACCGCAGCCCTTGGTAACTCCAAACTCGCCAAGAAGTACCAAACTCAACGCTCTGATCTCAAGCGCCAGTTTCAGAGTGCCTGGGCACCCGACGGCAAGTTAGTCAACCGAACTCAGACCGCGTATGCTCTGTCTCTAGCTTTCGACCTTCTCAAGGACGACAAGCAGAAGAAGACGGCCGCCGACACCTTGCGCGACATCATCAAGGATAACGATTACCTTGTTGGTACAGGCTTTGCAGGAACATCTCAACTTGGCTTTGCACTCTCAGACATCAACTCGACAGACGTCTTCTACCGCATGCTCCTCCAGGAGAAGGTTCCGTCTTGGCTATACCAAGTTGTCATGGGCGGCACAACCACCTGGGAACGGTGGGATAGTATGCTTCCCAATGGCACCATTAACCCTGGCGAGATGACCAGCTTCAACCATTACTCTTTTGGGTCAGTTGCCGATTGGATGCATCAGTTCATTGGAGGTATCGCGCCTTTGGAGCCTGGGTACAAGACTGTCGCTATTGCTCCTGTTCCTGGCGGTAATCTTTCTCATGCCAGTGCAACGTACATTAGTCAGTATGGCACCATCTCGACGGATTGGACGGTGTCGAATGGGAAGTTTCATCTCAAGGTAAGGGTTCCGCCGAACACAAAGGCGAAGGTCACCTTGCCGGGTACACATAAAACGAAGACTGTTGGATCGGGGTACCATGAGTTTACTGTTTGACAGAGTCTCAGTAGTAATTAGCATTTAGTGTACATCAATCGAGATCTATCTAGCCGTTGTACATGACCATAACCCATTCAAGATGTTCCAAGTTGCAACCTCTACTGCGGATGAAAGGCTCCTTTCTTCTTCTCAATGACTCCGCTCCCCCAGGGGTCCGTGTCAATCGGCGCCATTGGAGTCGTACACTTTGCCTTCAATGCCACTTTAGCCTCATCACTATCATACGGCACACAGTCAACGCCAATATCACCATGCATCCCATCACAAATAATAACAGGCTCTCCGCCACACGGCGTCTCGACATTGAAGTCTTTGACAGTGATGTTTGCACAAACAGCATCCTCAGCAGCTGAGCAGGACAGCCTTGCAACAGCGTTGCCATAAACGCCAGATGTGTACCCAGTAAAGTTCTCAAAGTGTATGTTGGTGATTTGCATACCCGATGGGTGAGCATTACACTCTTCGGCTAAGATGTTGAAGTAGCATGAGTCGAGGAAGATACCGTAGTCCATTCGCGCAACCCAGAAGTTTCTGGTATCTGTTGAGCGGGCGTCATTCGCGATCTTGTTGGGGAGACTTACTTGAAGGTTACATTGTTGACGAATCCTGTGCCGGTTTCTTCTCCAGCCCAAACTTTGATACGAGCTGCCAAGTACTGCACCCATTAGAGATAATCAACACAGAAGACTTTGGAACTTACGTCTCCGTTCATCATCCAAACATTCTCAATGTGCACGTCGTAGACGTTAGAGACTTCGCCCTTATACTGGCCCAGGGAGCCCATAGACTGTTTCAATTAGCGAAGTCTCTTCAAGAAAGCCCCGTACTGACCTGTCCATGCGTGCCGTTACAGTACATGGCATTAACATAAAGATCTGAACTGTTCGGCTTGGGTGAGAAACAGTCGTCATCGATGTTCACCCAGGTCCTCTCGATCCGAACAGTTGAGGTGTTTATGGTGTTCATGAAAGCAGTGTTCTTGGTGATAATACTTCCGTTATTTGAAAGAGCAGTCGCTATAACGTCGCTGTACTTGATGTTTTTGGAGCTGACGATGAAGTTGTTCCAGCAAGGCGAGTCTTTAAGATGTATGCCCGAGACATCGAGATTAGTCGTGTTCTCAGCGTAGAAGAGGATTGGGCGGTAATATTTGTTGTCCGGGTTGAGAATGCTGTAAATCGTAAGCTTGCCCGAATAGCTTGTTCGATGATGGTGATGCACTTACGAGCCAGTTCCAGATTCGAACTCATTCCACCACCGTTGTCTAATGGCATCAGCCTTTTATCATAAGTACGGACGAAGTTGACAAACCCTTGACCTTCAATTACACCATTGCCGTAAATTTTAATGTCTTTTCCTCCCCATTTCCAGAACATGATCGACTTCTGGAAGGGATGGTACCAGGCATTCTCTTGCCAGTACTCAACATCATCCGTAAACTAGAACTGTCAGAAAAGCGCACCCCTTCGGAATGCATCACAAATACTTACTCTGATCTCACCCTCGAGATAAATGTGAATGTCCTCTAGCCCGGTCAAGTCTAGAGCTTTACCAATGACATATGTCTTTCCCTTGGCTAGATGCAAAGTGCCTCCGCCATTGGCTTTGTGTGCGCCCATCTTGAACACATCTGACACATCGTCTGTGTCATTCTTGGATGCACGGATCCGGACGATTTTACGGTGTTCATGCTTGGGTGGAGCGTAGGGATGTTTGTCTCTGAACTCTGAGATATCGCGGGGTACTCCAGCTGGAAGGGACACGGCATCAACAGTACTGAGAAACAGTGTCCCAAGAATGAAGATGGTTTGCAAACCCCGCATGGTTGAGCGATGGGAGAGTTTCGGTGGTGTCCAAACTGTACATTTGAGGGACTACAAACCCGAGTTGCGATTATCATGGCTCTGCCTATCTTTATACCTGCAACACCATACGCGCTACCTCACCCGATGCCTCGGGATATCATTGCGACTTTACCGATAGTTTCAAACCTACTGGTTATCAACTAACTTCAATGCTGATCTTTTAACCCCCAAACCTTCGATCATGTGCAAGTTCCACATTGCCAAGTCGGAAAAGTCATCACTCTAACACAGCGTTACGGCGCATCTTATTGGTGAAACCATAAACTCCGTCTGCCCCAGAGACCCTGGGCGCGCGCTTTTCCGAGCTGTTAGAGCACTTACCCTGCACTTCGAAGATGCCAGCACTGGATATTAGACGTGCATGTTGCTGAACCTAACTACTCTGTTATCTTTGTCGTTGTATGCCAATCTTATTTTCCATATAGCCTTTTAAGCTTTTATGTCAGTGGCTGATAACGGAGGTCGTATGGCAATATCCTTGGAGGACGATGATAAGTTTTGGGTCATAACACTAGTAACTTGCAAGTTTTGTTACCAGCGCCTTGAGTACTCCCGGGTAGCCGACTCGCTGCGAAGTTGGGTCTCACAGCAGGGTCGTTTAGGGCCCTGATCAACTCTTGGTTTACAACCCGGAGCTTACCGTAGTTGCGCTTTGACTTAGAGATGTGCACCTTCTATTAACTAGCTCGTAAACGATACCCAGTACCGGGTCACCCGCCGGCGGATTGGAACTTGGAATAATATACGGAAGCAATATTCAGGTCCATGGTACATCCAGCAAGTTCTTCTACTTCCTCAGTGGACATCCTGGATTTATTTAATTCTAGAGTTTCGAGGCATCGTGAGATGTACGCCTTATCTCCATAGTCTGATTGGAATGTACATTCTTTCTTGAGATTTAGTGTCAAAGTCCACGTTCATAGGGTTACTGGTCCTGGGGTTGACTGGATGAAAGGCGTCGGATTACATATTACTAGCGATGAGTATTTCAAGAACTAAAGTACATAGTGTTTCCTAAATTGCCCACCTTGTTGTCGAGCACATCGAAATGACATTCGACGCATCTAGCCCTACCTTCCCCGACTGCATTAGAAATGCGACAGTCATTTACATGCGATGTTTCACACTATGGTTAGCGGTGAGTAGCCCAGGTCCACACGCTGACTCTGCACTCGATTGCTCTACCCGGGATGCAAGTTAATGCTGTCTGCTGTCGCGAAGGCGGCGGTGAAGGGTTTCTTGAGCGGTTCGACGCCAAGAGCAAGGCCTGCTTTCATAATTCTCCATTACCAATGCTCCTAGTCTTGGTATAATATGAACAGATGGTGGACGGGGAAGTTTGTATAGCATTCGACGAGTTCTGTAGTTTCCAGAAAATTCCCAGACCCCAATCCGTCGAAACTCAGTGAGCATTTTCTCTGCGTCCCAAAGCTGACCAGGGTCGAAGTTGGCTTTGATGAAGGAACTGTTATCAATGAGTTGGGCAAAGGCGCTGCCATGCCCTTGATGCAACTGAATGCCAAAAAACAAACGCTCCTCTGGATCCAATGATGGGAGCGATCGCTCTATGGTAAATCGCATGGCCTCCTTTTGAAGCACAATCTGTTGGAAGATCCGGGAGCAGATGAGGGCAATAGGTCCACCATCCAGAGTAAAGGTGTAAGACCCATTGGGCATCCCGGCTTTAGGGAGAGAAACAATCTCTGCTAGCCATTCTGCTATCTCATAGAATGATACACGGTTGGCCTGGTCAAAGGCCTCTTCTCCAATTTCATGCTCTGCGTAGTTTTCCAGACTTTCAATAGAGCGAGCGCAGTTGAGTAGTGCCCGAGAAAAAATGACATTAAGCATACTGACCTGGTGGCTGATCCGCAATTGTGGGTTCTGTTTGCAGAAAGGGACAAGGCCTAGAGCGTGGGATTCTTGACGACCTACAGATGGATAATCTTCAATGATCACCAAACCACGAATGCACATCCGTTTGTTGGCGGGAAGCTTGTGGAGCCAGTCTATGGCTGCAGAAGCTGCGGAGATGCGAAATTTCGCACGATACTCTTGTGTCTGGCGTTCATTGGGCGCCCAGGATTCGACAGTAGGCCAAAGATGATCATCTCTGAACCTGCGCCCCATTTCTGTAAGGACATCGGCGTGGGGTATGTCCCAAGGCTTGAAGCACTGGTCGAGGAAGTTCAAGAGCCGATCGGTGCCGCTATGTTCCCAGCCTGGAAGCTCGTCGTTGACAGCCCTATTAAACTCCTCCGTTGCGTCCTGGGCGAGGGTCCGTAGAGTGAATCCGAGGGCCTCGCATAGCGCGGATGTTCCGTGGGACTGCCGTTGGAAAGGCTCTGCTGTATATGTGAAGGAGTTCCAGAAAGTCCAACAGTCAAAACTTCTCAGGTCCGTTCGATCTATTTCGCGTTGCTGCCCGCTCAGGGCATATCTGAGGTGCGGCACGAACCAGGGAAGCCTGTTCTCGATACAAACCCACGATGCTTCGGTGAGAAACCGGTCGCCCAAGCGGAGAACAAGCTTTACCTGTTGCTGAAGCTGTGCGTAAAGAAGATAGTCGAAGCGGCCAGCCAATGGACACAATTTGGGATCATAGATTGTAGAAACAGTGACTTTGTTGTATGCTAGAGGCAGGTCTCTGGTCTCATAGGCTATAAGGCGGCAGGTGTACATTAGGGCGAGGTCAATCGGTTTGCCATTGGCGGCGGCGAGCTTTCGGGAGATTGGCTGGAGGAAATAGCCATCAGCGGTAGTGTAGTAATATTCGTAGACAAGGCGTCGAAGCTCGGGGGGCAGAACCAAGAACGGGGACGAAGACATGGCAGAGTCGAATCAAGCCAGCCAAGAGGAATATCGATTTATGGGAGAGTATGGACCAAGCAAGACTGTTAGCCGAGACAAGACAACAGGGTAGACCGGTAGACTGGAAGAGTACGAGGAAGAATGGAAGGATGACCCTTGCGCGATACTGGGATGCAAGGCGACATGTGTCGCGGTGCTGTTACAGGTGGACAAAAGAGACAACTAAGCTGGAAGTTCGGGTGGGGGTGAAAAGAATGGGCGCGGGGCTTTATAATCAGTGGAGGCCACGTCACACAAGTTGGCCACTGAGACTTTAGTGACACGAAGCCTGGAAATTTGAGTTTGCGGCTGAACCTTAGGCAGCAGCCCCGCCCTGAGGAATCTGAGTCAAGGTAACGCGACGCGACAGGATAAATGAAGAGGCCACGTAAACATGTCACAGTAGGCGCAAGGCCAAGGAAAGTGTTTGTGGTGTATTCTTTTTTATTGAAAGGTCAAAATGTCT
>JAAOAQ010000295.1:0-23976 GCA_013396025.1 Fusarium phyllophilum | reverse complement strand
GGGGTGGTGGGGAAATACGTTAATTGACTAGAATCCTGGAACTCAGCTGCCAAAATGAGACATTCTTTCCCTTTTATGAAAGGAACATGGATTTTGTGATGCGGTGCTAAGGTTGAGGGGTAGAAAGAACCCGCAGCCCAAACGAGAATACAAAGAGCAAAGTGAAATATCCTGGCGGATGCTTAGGAAAGAGATCAAGAACAGTTGAAATGGAAATGCGAACCAATCTCCCACGCAATGGTGATAAGTCGTTGAGACAAGTATAACAAACCAAGGTATATCAATGACAAATACACAATCTAAATAACGACTGACCAAGTTAGATCGAATCTATCTTGATAGTTAATATAAACAAACACCTATCATGAACCAGTGTAACTGTTGATTTGCCTGCCCCTAAGTCTGTTCGAATCGAGAACCGTTTTCGATCCACATCCTGGCGAGGAATCCAAAATATTCTCCTAGTACCCTTCATGAGCCAGGCTTCGGATCTAGAGTAGGATAGTCTGAGGTAACGCGGATCCCATTGATCTTCTGCGTTCACTGTTGGTATATCCTTGAAACTACCGCCCTCAGAGCTACAGTCCTGAGAACTAGCATTATGAGAACCGAGTTCCATGTCGCATCCGAGAACACCAAAACCTGTATCGAGTAGCTTAGGGGTTAAAAAGTTCAAAGTTGGAGCGTAGTTATTCAGAGGGTAACTCCGAATCCAGGTGCCATCTTTCGCATTTCCAATGGTAATAGAGAGCTGGTTCCAACCCCGTGCAGAGATCGCAAGTATATCACTAGAAGAGAGCGAAATGTCCGTACTAAATGTAAGGTTAAAAGGCTCGGATCGTAGAACTTCTAAGTCAAAACAC
This sequence comes from Fusarium phyllophilum, assembly GCA_013396025.1. Lineage (NCBI taxonomy): Eukaryota > Fungi > Ascomycota > Sordariomycetes > Hypocreales > Nectriaceae > Fusarium > Fusarium phyllophilum. The sequence goes on along the minus strand of JAAOAQ010000295.1, from coordinate 23,113 downwards.
TGGGTTTTCTTTCCGCTCATGATGTCCCATATCACTACTTCCGGATATCCATATCTGCCCCCAGCGATTCGGCCGTCGGCTGTAATGGTTGATATGCACTCATAAAAATGAATTGGATTAGATACCTTTCGCAAGTATTTACCTGTCTTTAGATCCCAGAACTTGATGCTATTACTGCGAGATATGATCTGCTCTCGTCCCCAAAACTGTATGGTCAAATCGTAATCCGTAACGTGTTTAAAGGCCAGGTGACGGTGCTTTCCAATCCGTCGCTCGCGGTAGTAGAGGCCTTTATCGTGGTCGAAATTAAAAACATCAATGGCACCACGGTCGGTGAGGATAGCAAAGTAGTCGTCTTGACCAAATGCTAGTGACTTAAATCTGTAATACGACCTCCGGGGCGAGTTTTGAAGTGTCTTGGGGAGATGGAGAAATCTGCCATCGACTGCTATGCTCAACATGTCGAAGTTTCCGTTGTCACTGACGACAGCGACCTTGCCCCTTGGCGATGTGATAAATGTCTTGATTATACCGGTAGACTGTTGGGTCGTAGGTTCTGAATGGCTCAGGATTGTGTCTAGGCTCCAGATCTTGAGAGTGCCGTTTTCAACCCCAAGCGAAGCAAGTTGGCGATTCTTCCCGTAGCATATTGCCTTGGTAGGACCCCCCTGCAGATGCGCTACCAGTCTCTTCGCTTCGATATCCCATATTTCGATGCCGAAGTCACCACAAATGGCTATTGAACCGTCTCCCACCCATGTTGCATTTCTTACATAGTTGTGGTGGCCAGATAGCTCAATCTTCTGCTCAGTTATGGATGACCCCCACGAGTACAATAGGAACTCTTCCCTGCCTTGGAACACAGCACAGCATGTCCGATCACGGCTAAACGTGACAGCGTCAGGACTACATCGCTTGCGCGCCAGCGACATTAGCTTGGAAATTCGATGTCTCGTATCAAGACCCCAAATGGAGATATCGGCATCTCCTAGATGCAAGAGAGCCTGTGGATGAGAAGCAGTATGTATCCAAGTAAAGTATTTAAAACCGGACCGAGATTTCATATGGTAGCTGTTAATTTTTGTTTCGCTTGCTATATTCCAAATACCGACAGTGATGGTGGTGATGCCTGATGCTAATGCAAGTAATTGTCCGTCTGGAGAGACCGATAGAGAATTTGGATGGCTAATTCCGTGAATTGGAAAAGATTTACTGCATTCCCCATTAGGCAGACGCAAGATGGAGATTTTTGGTATATCTCCTGGGTCGCCAGATAATATGACTAATGAATCTCCACTTGGATGGAATGTAAATTCGTGCAGGTATTCTGCAGGAGTATCAGTCGACTTGATAAGCTCACCGGTGGAAGCGTCAATCAAGGCTATACTGTGGTTGCCGTTAATTGTTGCAACCTGCCCACCATCAGGTGAAAATTCACATATGAGCGAGTGCTGATAATGACTTGCTAGACCCGGAATAGTCTGGAGGCAAGCATCCCATTGTTGGAAATTCGGGGAGAATACATCTATGGATTTGCTGAGTTCCTGGTTAAAGCATCCCTTGATCTTGCTGAGTTGGGGAGTGAATATCAAAGCCGAGTCATAGAGTTGAAGTGGTGCAGCATCCATGATGGCTCTGTGCGTGGAAACGAACTGTACAGCATCTTGGACAAGAAGCCTCAAGTCGTTAGAGGCCCTGCCTTTCTATAGCATAGTTAATCGCCGATTTAAAAGTAACGAGATATCACTACCTACCAATTTATCTTCCAGTCTCTGCATTGCCCTAATTGCATCCGAGGTACACCGCAAAAGGCTCATTGCCTCAAGCCAGTAGAGGTACTTCGTCTCAAAGAATTTGGTTATTATCTCATAACACAAGCTGTTTGGGTGTTGATTGTCGGTCAGAAGCCATGCACAGAAGTGATCAACCCAGTAGACGCAGGCATAGCCAACAATAGTCAGAGAGGAATCTTCCAAAACATCCATCTCATCGATCAAGACACCACTGTCTTCGAATTTATAGAGATTTCGATGGAGCCGATTGTGCATGACATTCATGTTACAGTTGAAGATGGAGTAATGTTGTTGCCCTATACCTGCAGGTAAGACCTTGGGTGTATTGCGCAAGAAGTCATTGACCGACTGATGAACAGTGTAGACTTTATGCTCTCTTATGGTCAAGAGGGAGCCACAAGATGTAACGAGGTTTGATAGAGTTTTCTTGTCTTCAACCCACTCAGTGAGGGCTTCATCAGCCGCGGCTAGCTCTTGAAGACTCAGGGGCCTTATAGCAACAGCAATCACGGCAAGGATAACTCTACACCAGTGCATATCTCGCTCTTTGATGTCGCATATCATCCTTGCGTAAAGCTCGTTTAGACCAGCTGGGAAGCGTTTTAGGATGTTGGAACCGTGGTAGTTATTGACACCGGGCTTTTCCAGTTCTTGACATACCAAAGCAACCCAAAGAAATGTGTCATTGGCGTTATCAAGAAGATGGTTGCGAATCTGGACTCGAGCAAATTCATCGTAAGTTGAATTGAGCTGGGCAACCTTGCGATTAACAAATCTAAGGACCGCATTTGAGATTGAAGCATGGTTGAGTTCCAGGTGTAATCGAACTTGGCTTTGTGTTCCATCAAGCTGTGATTCTATGTCAGGCCAATTGCGGCTAGAGATGATCCATTTGGCTTTGCACGAGACTGAGCACTGGCTAATGTAGCCAATAAGCTTCTCGCGACCTTCGGTGCACTCGTCCAAAGCATCAACAATGATAATAAAGTCCGCAGATGCCCTATCCTCGAGGATCGTAGTAAGAATTCTGGATACTGCTTGCCAAGCGTTGTGGTTACTGAACACGCTTTTGCCAGCTTGGTCGTACTCCTTGCGAACGTAGGAGATGAAAGCCGGTCGCTTGCAAACGATGGACCAAATAAGACCGCGAAGCACATACGATGCTGTTCGTAGAAGAGGTTGTGTCGCTTGGCAGAAGAAGTAAAAGACACCATCATCTGACGCTTCCTCTAGTTCTGTGATAAGCCCAGCTAAAAGCATTGTCTTGCCTTTTCCGGGGTCGCCTTTGACCCAGAGCAAATGTTGTTCTGGATCGTCGCGCCATTGCAAGAAATTGTCATTGTATAGGATCCAGCTGTAGCAATCTTTGAGCAGACCGCCTTTATCGTCTTCTATGCGTTGTTTGTCGGCAATAGGGTTAGTGATATAAAGGGCTTCAAGGCAAGAGTCCCTTTTCCCCTATAGATCTGTCAGATGATACACAACGACGCAACTACACGATGTGATCGCATATCTAAGGAACACTTACATCTGCGTCGTAGAGGTTATTAATCTGTTGGGCAATTTCAGTATGACCGGCGTTCACAGCCTTCTGGATGTGTATCGCGTCGCTCATCGCGAAGGCCTGATGCCAAATTTGAAGAAAGAATTAAGCCCCTACGAATATTAGAGAGACTGAAGATGCACGTAAGCAACGGTCCAAGTGTGCAAATTGCTTTCTTCTTGAGTCCCAATCACATCAGCCACACCATCTGGCCTCAAAAGTCCTATACTGCTAACCGCGTTGCATCACACTCCACATACATTTCGCCGAACTTGCCTTGCCTAACTTGATTTGCTGCAGCATGTAGACTGGAGCGGAATGCGGAGGGGGAGTTGGCCAACCAGAGCCGCCTTCGGCCCATCCCTGTGTCAAACTGCGAGCGCTTAGACCCGTCACATATTACCAGGTACATAAACTGGACTTGGCATTTAGGCATCAATCTGATCGTACATAACTCGATATTCTCAACACACCCTGACTACTTCTGGAAACAAACAGAAAAGAGAGGGTTCATCCCAATCACAAATGTGGATTCCAATAATCGACACCAAAAGGGCGAGCGTCAACATCTCGTAGCCTTATTATACACCAGAGAGCACGCATTCATTAGTTACCCTCATCGCTGGGTATCTTTGAAATCATGTTTGTCTGTCATATATTGAATCTATTGTGTAGAAATTATGCAACATGTTGCCAGCATTGGTTGTACAAGGACTTGCTGATCCTCCGCTTGGACTGTTGGCTGCCTATCGACATCTTTTCTTTCGTGATTAGACAAGTGTCACAGTAAACTACGTTTAGATTGCTGCGGCAGCAATCGGAAAGATACCAGAATTTACTTTCAAATTCCGAGAATCTTCCTTATAGTTGGCCGATAATAACTTTATAACAGAGAGTATCACTATAGATTGTTCACTTGACTCCCAATACTGATGCTGCCGTTAGCGACATTTACAGCCTTGCCAAGTATATTGAGGATCCGGTTGCCCTAAAATGACGATTAGCATCATATTCATGGTAATGAATAGTTTACAAGCGTCTCTCACGTGGGATGGGGATGCGTCCGGTGGTATCATGGCTTTCTGAATTGCCGCCACAACAGTAGCGTAGCCGTCAGCGTCCTTCGTCTCGAACTTGCAGATACCAATATGATCAGCACGAATAGGCGCGGCATCGCCACATCCATGAAGTTGAGCGGACTCAGTTTCGACAATCTAAACACGTCAATAACAGCACCTATCTACAGGCTGGGACGACAGCCCAGAAAGATGTACTATACTTGAACTGATCCTATACCCCATCTTGTCTTGAGAGTCTCATAGAAGAAAGAAGCTTCGATCCTCAGGTCAATATCTTTGGAGGTTCTGCGCTTATTGAGAACCTGCGAAAAGGCTCTCGTGAGCTCATCTAGGCGTTCTGAGTCAACACCAAGAAGCTTCAAAGTTTGCTGCTGTGTGTCGACCTTGAAAAGTTGAAGAACTCTACGAACAGCTTCAGCGGGCTTCGCTGCTGATGATCCTCGAAATGGCGTTCCCAAGAATACCATCCCATGGGTATTTCTGGTGATCGACCCTTCTACCGAATTTTCGGGTTTATTCTCCCCGTCAACCAGAATCTGAGCAGCAACCAGACCGCCGAGACTGTGAGCAACGAAGATTATTGGTCGGTCGACCTATTTCCGCGCCCAAGAGTCAGTATGCGAATTCAGAAGAAGACCTCGTACTGCATTCGAATCACTAACGGTTTGTGTGCTTAAGCGTTCTGCTGCCAGCTTCGCACACACGTCCTCGGCATCGCCATGGATTTCAGTCTTGGAAGGACCTGAGCGGCCGGTACTTGTGATATTGGTGTCATAACCAAAGAGAAAGATGCGAGATGCTGGAATGTCGTCGGGCAATAGATCCTTTGGCCAGACGACCCCATTCTTTGTCCATGCCTTTTCTCGGTCTCCCCGCAATCCATGCAAAAAGACAATGCTACGACTTTGTGTGAGCTGAGTGACGGGATTATAACAGGTAAACCTACTCAGCTTGCGCATTCTCTCCATTATATACTTCTAATAGACCGTATTGAGCCATCATGAGGATATCTGCAATCTGAGTTGTATTGAGTTCTTCAAGATCTTTAGCGCTCGCTCAAGTACATAGCCCAGTTTCTGAAGACGGCTCCGGGCAGGGCTCCCTTAATTTCCAAGCCATTCTTCCAAAGACATCTCCTTTAGGCATGAAGGCCCATTGGGGAGCCTGATGCAGGACACAGGGTGAGAAATTGCTCAGGTGACGCTTACTGCAGGTGGCTTATAACAAAACCCCACTTGTGCAACCACAGTGTATATGTAAATGGTTGATTGATTCGATAAGCTGAATTTAGACCTCCCACTCGGTGAGATAGATCTAGGTATTGTGCAGGTAGCCAAGGTGCCTGATTGAAACCGCGAAAACGCCTGCATTCTTAGCCGCTTACCAGACACAAACAGTAAAGCGCCACTTCGTCCTGTTGGCGCAGGCTTCATTGTGAGAAATGAACGTCTATATGATCAGCCGCACTAATCGGAGTCTCCAAGTACTCTTATATCACAAGTTTTTTTTGTACTCTTCCTTCTAAAGATAGGTAGGTTATGCTGGGCTGGAAGGATACCCCCCATTACTGCCGCTCAAGGATGTATACCAGGGCGGGCTGATCTTTGCTGAATGGATCCAATATTGTCAGATTGGCTTTTCAACTCCCCACAATAGACGGGCACTAGATAACAAGTTAATTCAGCCGCACTTCCCCGCCCCCATTTTGGCTTTGATGCCTACTGTTCATCCCTCGCCACGCCTCACTACCCCGCCACGTTGGGCACTCAGTCAAAGGATGTTATTTGTCGACATTGCATGAGATTATGCTATTATTTTCCCTTTTAGATATCTCTACACATTTATGCAATAAATGGTTGCACTCTGCAAAACGCACTGTGGATGTTTTTATGATAAAAGAGACCAGACACAACAGAGCGCATTAGTCTTGTACAAGCGCGTATTAGGATAACGTTTTCCTGTCAATGAAAAAATTATTTAGATTAATAGCTGAGAAGCAACTCAGACTGTTTGCAAATAGGTTTAGCAATATATATATTAAGGGATATGTATAGAACATTGTAGAAGAAATAAGCTAAGCCTTAAACTGTAAGATAGCCTCGGGCAGAAGACCTTTATACACTTAGCTATACGTTCGAAAGCTGAGAGGTTTCGAAATCTAGATACACCTTTATCACATATGGCCAGTATTCTCTCTGCCTTGCTAATAGTTACCCAAGGACAAGAGAAACCTTCTGAAGATCCAAGATTTCCCACTCTGATGCTATCACTTCCCCACTTGCAACTCGATATGCAACACCATCCTTCCACTCAACCCAAAGCACAAGATATAAGTCCTCCCTGAATATCAGTAGCCGCGTCTTCCATTTCTCTCGATCCTACGTCATGGAACATCTTTTCAATCTGCACACCGCGACTATACCAACCTGTAACCATGCCTCATCTCCATTCACATTCTCTGGGAAGCGATCCCTTGCTTCCTTATTGGGTAGGCGAAGCTTACCGATATACTTTCCAAGCTTGTCGCAAAGCTTTGCTTCGTTTACCCACAGGAAGTATAGCTTCTCCGGATCCTGTTGATAGGCCTGAGAGCGTGGCCTGGGCTGTCTCGCAGAATAGATACGGAGTTTGCTCGGGCATGAAGGGGGGTGTTGACTCCTGGATCTCGTTCACGGGGAAAGGGTAGTACCACTGCAAAGGTCTCCCATAGCGCTCAAGAACAGATTCGTGCTGGAAGAGATATTTGCTGCAGCCATCGGGGTAGATGCGGGGCTCATTCTCGGTTGCTGGTATACGCTTCCAACCCGGTGGTGGAGGTTTAGTGAAGTCCTTATATCCCTCACGTTTCTCAAACCAAGTAGGTCGAATTCTTCGCCTTTGTTCCGGCGGATCAGTGGGTAACCCGCTTGTATATCACTCAGTGATAGGAAATGCTTCTTCAACATATTCTTCTTCACATGTATAGTTGCTATCAACTCCGATTCCTGTCTGGGTGCGCGTATAGACAGATCCTTTCCAGCCTAGCCACGACCACTAAGGAAGGTCAGAGTATTCACAACGACTTTCGATGGGTCTACTAGACGCGATGCGACGTTGTAGGCCTTTCGTCCCCATTGCTCGCCAACAGAGGCTATGCTCAAAGAACATCACCGGAATTCCATAAAGAAAACCACCTTCGAAGGAACGACTGAAAATTGATAGTAGACCGGACAGGGCTGGAAGAGCATCTTCCTCAAAGGTCAAAGACCTCTGATTATATTCGTTCAAATAACGGCAAAGAGATGAGTCATCCGGGAATCCAGCCACTACGATATTGGACTGAGGACTTAGCTCATTATTCATCTCAGTAAATAGCGTGAGCTACTCATGCCAGAGACTACATGAGCATACCCAGTGGACCTCGTCATTATCAAAGAAAATCTTTGTCTTGGCCATCGCATATTTCTGGCAGGTCCAACCCCTCTGATAGTAAGCCTGAAGCCGAGTTGGAAAGAAAGTCATCTCATTCATGGCGAAGGTGTTTCGAAGAATGAGCGTCTCCTCCTCCAAAGGAATGAAATTCTGGCTTAGGTCTCGAGGGTCGGATATTCCCTTGAGGCCACGAATTCCCGACCCAGAATCGCCATCTGTAGCAACCATCGTCACAACGGCATTAGCATAGATCGCTCCCATTGACCTCACCTGTTCAGAGGCAGTCTTTGGGTCATGGTGGGTAACACAGAGCACATCAGCCCACAAGTACCGCTTGTCAATGGCAGAGGTTAAGAACATGGCATGGCGAATAATAGGTGACACAAAGTTGGAGAATTCGGGAGTCGCCAGCGCGAAAGGCTTCTGTAGCTTCTTGAAGGCGGTCGAAGTAATTACTGGGGGAGAATGGCTTCCGTAAGTGTAACTTATGGCGACGTAGTTAACGGATTCATGGCCCGGGACAATGCATTGCTTCTGTACGTCAACAAGCGAAGCAAGGTGAGTAGGCCATACTTTGAGAGGATTGTCGCACTTCACGCCGTGGGAAGAAATGCATCTGTGTTTCCACTTCTTCACAGTCTCGACATCAGCCCAGTTTGCATCAAGTACACGCCCATTGCCTGGATGTCCAGGCACTTCATCTTTCCTCACTAACAGCAAATCCCAAACGCGGCCGGTGCCATTTAGTGATTGACTGGGAGTTATGCTGTTGCCCTTATTTGGCTTTCGAAACCCCATGTCCCTGTGATCGAAAGTTCCTCCATTAGAGAGGACATGGTCAACGAATCTCTGCACTAGTTCTTTGTGGTTCTGACACGTCGTCGAAAGCGCTTATTTGTGGGTTCCAAGATTAATCTTAGGCCCAGATTCAGGATCTGCTAATTGGAGCAGATAGCCTTGCAGGTTAGATAACCAGATGCCCATAACGGACTGTTGTTTGTAGGTGTTGTAGCCATGATCCAGCTAGCAAGGATAAAGAAAATAATATCGAGAGTGAAAGGAGCTGTTCTCATTACGCACAGTAAAGTGCCTAATTGCTGTGCCGCTCTTGAAGATCAACTATCATATGATTTGATGAGGGGTAACTGTATACGCATAGTAAGCGCAGATAAGCTCCCGCTTTCCTGTCAGCCCGCATACCCTACCAAGGCTTGCAGATCGTTCTGTAGACGGGCGGATAGTGGGGCTAAGTCGTAAAAGGTGCAACCTACATACACGCCGGCAGTTGATTGCTGCCTATAAGTTTGGGCGTTAGGATGCGAGTACTGGCGATGCATGTAAATGGAGCTATTGTTAGCTACCTGTGTTAACCTGGGGTCTCCACCGCACACAATACAGCTACGATACGATATTTACCCTACCTACTATAAGCTTCCGCCTAAACGCTTCCACTATGATGCTGGCTATAGAATCTAGGGTTCCTACTTGAGATTTAGAAGGTAGCAGAGTATGATTTATTGTAATCTTTATAGCCCTTTGGACTTCTCTTCTTTGGACATCGTATTCAGAGGTTTACTATGGATGGTGAAAGCTGATCTGCAGTTAATTACGGCATTGCCGCGCTTTGCCGGGACTAACTATGGCCTGATGCGAACACTAGGTAGTTTCTGCCACTAGATTCAAGTTGACGTCAGACTTGACCTTCTTATTTGTGCAAGCCCGTGCCCACAAGGTAGCATTTAGTCAGCGGCGCGGCCGGTATTCCTAACGGCAGCAGAGTATTGTATTCTCTTCTGCCGGAGTGTAACCTCCATATTAGAGTTTATAAACATGTTACAGTAGCATTAAATACAAATCCTGATGCTTTCGACATACTGGTGGCGTCATTTAGATACTCAGTCATGGCATATCACGACAAGTTTAGTGCCTACTTACTGGGCCACGATTCAGATAGATTTCTTTGTAATTGAAGCACATCTAGCATTCCATTAGGCCTGATTTACTTTCTCCGACATACTCAAAGGAACACCGACGTTAAAATAATAATCAGATCGTTAACATGGATCTCACGAAGAAGACAATTCCGAAAAGCGTCTTGATCTTTGGTGCAGCTGGCCACATCGGCCAACCGCTAGCTGAATTCCTCACACGAGAAGCCCCTGATATCCGACTTTCTCTCGTCACAAGAAGCCCCCAGAAGCAGAAAATACTACAAAGCAAATTCCCCAACGCCCGGGTTCTTGCTGCTGATTACGAGGATCCCTCTTCACTCGCCGCTGCTGTTAAGGGCATTGAGGGTGTTTTCGTCATATCGTCTAGCGGCATGTTGGAAACTAGTGCCATGACGAACCTCACAAAAGTCCTCAAGGAAGATGGCTCTGCAGTTCATGTCATCCGCTTTCTTAGGATATTCCCCGAGTTTAACCCGCGCCGCGTGCCTGCAGACTTAGGGCCCGGGAGTCTGCCTGTTGAACATCCGATTGCGAAGCGTATTCTGGATGAAAGCGGCCTTCTAGTTACTTACATCAACTCCGGGGCTTCCTTCATCGATAATCTCTGGTTACAGATCTAGCCCGTCTAGTTGCACAAGAAGTTCATCTGGCCTAAGGCACCGTGTGCCATTTATCGACCCGCGCGATGTCGCCGAGGCTGCAGGGCGTTTGTTCCTCTCAGACAATGCTAAGCACATAGGTGCATTCCACACCATGAATAACGGCCATGACTGGCTGACCTTTGAAGAAGTGGCGGGAATTCTCAGTGACGAATTGGGTGAGTCGATCACCTTTGACGGAAGCTATGAGGGCTTCATGGAGTTCTGGGCCCTAGGATGGGAAAGAAGGCGGAGCGACTATGGGATTTCTTCAAGTTTGAACAGGCTAATGAGGAACAATGGGCTTTGAATAACTTTGTTGAAAGGATTCTGGGGAGGAAGCCTACGACAGTTAGAGGCTGGATAGTGGAGCACAAGGATGGTCTGTTGAACGCTCAGCATCTAGTATCGTGGGGACAGTAAAGATCAATTTCATGTCTTATTGAAGAAGGCTACATAAGAGAACATTACAAAGATAACCTGTAGTCCTGTTTCTAGATATAAATATAGGGGAATCACGAATAGAGCTACTTGGATGTAGGCTTGTAAGGAAATATTTACTGCTCAGGACTAATATCTAGATCTAGGTACTATCTTGAGCCGGGGATCGTCAATAGTTTTAAACAGACCCAGCCGGTAACATTTTATAACCTAGGCTTCATCGCCATCCTCGAGCAGTATCCTGATGACATAATCAGCCCGAGACTTCTCAACTCCCAAACATATAACTCTTTCCCACTGTCTCGGGCTCTATTCCACTGGATCATGAACCGGGTGCTGGAGATATTAGCAATGGCCTCAAATACTATTGGAAAGAACCCATACATCTTAGTATTAACAGATAGCCCAGTTGCACTTGGGGCTGGAGACATAGTTGATGGTGAGAATGCCATGGCTCTTCTCATCGTTATCCTGCGGCCAGAAGACCGGAATACTGCCGCACTTATTGCAGCCGTGGGCTTCAAGGTCCGAGATAAGTGTCTTGATGCTCGAGCCAGGCATTCCTCCTGTGTTCTGCAGGAAAGCGCAGAGATGCTGGGTACACATGATATGCTGCCCGTTGTAGTACCAGCGGTTCGGGTCGAGGCCTCTGGCCAAAGTTACGAAACTAGAAGTATATTCTCCCTGTGTTCCGCCAGCACATTGTCTGCTGCCCTTGCAGTTGATGCCAGCAGCTGCCTGTCCTGCTGCTAGGAGGGCGGTGGCGAGTATGGCAGTGAGTTGCATGCTACAGTCATGATGTTAGCAGTGCTGATAAAAAGATAGAGACTGGTGCTGACCTGGCGTTTCTGGAGGTATGTAGATGGTGAGTTAAGTGAGAAGAGTGAGGTGGGCAAGATGAGATTGGGTCTGAGAGAAACAGACAGCTTTATATCTAGAAACCAGTAACCGAACGTGCACGGATATACAATACACAACTAGGGTTAAGCTTGAAGTGCAAATACAATTTCTTCTGTCGGGCATGCGTCGGAAATCAAAGTCGTATCATCATATCTGTTCTAGAATTTGTATCACCAATCATAGCTTGCCTATCTTAACACAAACGTGTATCCACTGGATGTAACATGGCCTAATACTGCAACTTGTGGGACTAGTTTTTAACACCGAGATGATTCAGCAGCTGAATAATCGCGCTACCATGCATGATATTCGGCCGCCTGTGCAGATACGAACTGCCGTCGCCTCACCTTCATTTAGGACCTTCCGAAACTGTAATAGGCAACTAAGTAAAACGGGCCGGTCCGTCCGTTTGTGCACACAAATATTCCGTTCCTCGAGATCTGCCTAAGAATTATACTGCTTAGAGTGATAGGAACTCACTGCTCCCTAACTTCTATGGTGCAATAAACCGTTCTGGGTTGGGTTCTACCAAGTCGCCTCCGTCTGTAAAGCATTCATCTGGAAACCAACGCGGAATTTGCAGAAGAAAGGATGAATTGATATCAATCCAGATAATGATCCGTCGCAACAGTCCATTCAGACCAAGTGCATCCAGACCGTGTCTTTGTTTAACCATATCATGAAGCCCCTGCATGTGTATTTGATACGACTCGACACCTCCATGCATCGCTTCAAAACTCGCCATCTTCGCAACAGCTCCAATAAGGGCGTCGCTCGTGTCATCATGCGTAGCCATCAAAGTATTGATTGATGAAATCGCCTGGAGTCTAAGTTGCAGAATATGGTTTGGTGAAATGGAGGTACCAGAAACTGATGATTTGTTGGCTGCAGAAAGTAAAAGGATAGTTTGGAAGGGTGCTTCTTGAGATAGGACCAGGGGGAACCATCTTGTGCGGAGAAGACCTTTATTTCCAGGCTGGTCTAACTCTGGGATGTCCACTGCCATGTGCACGAGATCTGTGGCAGCCTGTTAGCCAGTCTGAGATTTTACAACAAGTAGGGACACTCACAGTGATCCACGAGTCCAGGGACCTGCGGGTTCCAAGGACCAGGATACGTTCTGAAGGGATCGACCCGCCCGCCGCCGAGCTGCCTTTCAACAGGTGGTAGCTGCAGGCATAGTTGATCGGGATCTTGGCTGACACATTCGAATATAATTTTCTGTTCCTTGTCCCGTTTACGTCGTACCTTCGCGTAGCCGGGTTTCGTATAGGCTTTCCAGCCCCGCCTTGAAACATGTGACCGGACACTCGAATCCGCTTTCAACAAATCGGGCTTATCGGCGATGACGAATTTAAGGTCTAGGTGCCGTTGAGGGGTGCACTGAAATACTGTAAAGCGAGACATGTGTGTTATGAGCAAATGATGAGGTGCGATAGAAGTTCTGTAATCTCAACGACGTATGGTAGAGAATGGTGAAAGCTGACGTCAGGCGGAACCTAGACCTAAATAGGGAAATGCATCACGGCTCAATAGTGCGTGTTAAGGTTTGGAGCTCAGCTGCCAAGTGGCATGACAGGTGCTGATCAATACGCCATATGGTTTAGTGTCAAAGCGGCACATGGCCTGCGCTATCTAGATATACCTAAATCTACCTCTGGTACACTTGCAGTGGAGAGTATCTTTGATACCAATAATGCGCTTGGATGTCGTTTTGACAGAAACTTGTACTGAGCTTCCGGATCTACAAAGGGATTCCAAGGGAGCGCTATACTCAATTTCGTAAATGCATATGCTCAGCAAGTGCTGTTCTCGTCTTACGTCGATGGAGATCGTCAATCAAGCCTGATTGCATATATATATACATGCCCTGCCATCCACCGGACAATACAGACAGCCTTCTCTCACCTACAATTCACAACCTATAACTGCTCTCATCGTTTCTAAAATGTCTCTTGAAGGAAAGGTCATCCTCATCACAGGCGGGGCTAAGAACCTCGGCGCCGAAATCGCGCTATCCCTAGCCAGCGTTGGTGCCAACCTAGCCCTGCATTACAACTCACCGTCTACAAAGGACAATGCCGATGCTTTATCCAAGACAATCAGCCAGTCATTTCCCAAGGTGAAATATGCGTTCTATCGGGGCGATCTTACCACCAAAGCAGCAGTTGACAAACTCTTCGAATCAGTGCTCAAGGACTTTGGCAAGGTTGATATTGTAATCAACACAATTGGAAAGGTTCTCAAGAAGCCTATCGCTGAGATCTCCGAGGCAGAATACGACAGCATGTTTGAGTGAGTCTCGCCGCTTCAAGCTCCAAGTTTCCTCTTAGTAACCAAGACTACAGCGTCAACTCCAAATCCGCTTTCCTAATTCTCCAAGCTGGCGCGAAGCATGTCGAAGACGGCGGGAAAATCATCACCATCGTCACCGCCCTTCTCGCTGCCTTCACCGGTTTCTACACCTCATATGCCGGATCCAAAGCTCCCGTCGAGCACTTCACCCGTGGCGTTGCCAAAGAGCTCATGGGGCGCCGAATTAGCGTCAATGCTGTCGCGCCTGGACCAATGGATACACGTAAGTTTGTCCTTGATGATTGTAGTCGTGTACTAACATTAGCGTGTCCGGTAGCCTTCTTCTATCCTCAGGAGGCTGATGATGCTGTCGCCTTTCATAAAAGTCAAGCGCTGGAGGGCCGATTGACGGATGTTAAGGACATTGCTCCCCTTGTTAAGTTCCTTGTCACTGAGGGGGGATGGATCACGGGCCAGACTATCTTTGCTAATGGCGGATATACTACTCGCTGATCACTCAAAGTACAGTCATAGTCTAGCTCAACTGAGAGTATCATTATTATTCACCACTAGGCGGTGCTACTAATGCATAACTTCTTTAACATCTGCCACGGACCTTCATAGGGTTTGCGTAGCACTTCCCCTTACCATCAGCGCAGTCATAGCCCTCCTCGGCGATCTTCCTGCAAGCATCCTCCCACTGGTCACCAGCGATTTTGTCCTCGGTAGTGGCTTGAGCACACTACTCTCAAGTCAGCATAGATCTTATTCATCAAATAGGTTTCCACTTACACGACCAGATGTCTTATTGTAGGCAGCACTTCCCCACTGTACAATTCGTTAGCTCATGTGATATTACTTCGTGTACGCTGGCTTCAGTTGCCTACCTCGTAATCTTGATCGGTGTACTCTGTGCAGGCAGCGGCAGTCAATCGCCAGTTATAACTGTCACCGTTATGACAGGCACAGTTATCGTGAAGTCTGGCTGTTCTGTGGTCATGTTAGCCATTCCGTGTTGACGATCGGATAGATGTATCTTACACGGCGGTAGCAAGCAGGAAGGCGCTAAAGATCTTGGCGAACATGATGGACTCTAGTATTATTTGAGGAGATAGAAAGAAGTATTATTGGCTCGCAAACGTAAATAACTCGATGTGAAAAATGAGTGACTAGTGAAAAAAGAATGTCGAAGTGCCAAAACTGGTAAAGACTGTTGGTGATGGGTGACAAGCATCGACTATCAACGGACATGCAGACACTTATAAGACCTTATCTCAGGCAACATGTATTCATCTCCTCAGCTGAAGGAGTTTGTCCGAGCTTTTCCCATCAATGCAACGTCACTAATATCCAGTACCGGCATCTTTACGAAGATTATGCCACCTGAAACAATACCAAGGCCCTTCCGAACGATCAGCGCCAACACCCAACATCCGACGAACCATAACGAGGTTCCCGCGGGCAAAAATTCCAGAAACCTGCCTAAGATCCAATGACCCCAGCATCGGCAGTTCCGATCATGGGGGTAGAATATAGGGATGAAACAAGTCATAAACTCTATTTCCCACTGTCGGTGCGAGAAATAGGATAAGCTCATGACGCAGCCGAGCATTTGAAACTTCGGAATACGATTTTCCGTGTGGAGAACCCGCATGTGCACTAGCCTGCTGGGCCAGAGTTGTGTTTTTCGAGTGCATTGATAATGGGGTCCATGTGTCATATGTGAATTTACGCATTGCCTTTTTGAGCCATGAAGGGGAGTTGAGATGAACTGGGTCTGTGATGTCTGGAGATGGACGGGTTAAAAGATCAATGCGCCCCGGCTTGATGAGATTGGCTTTTTAGTAGCATTGAGCTTTCATCGTTCATTCGCTTGTGCACCAGTTCGCTCTTTACAGTCTTTACCAAGTCACTCATTCATCGCATAGTTTTGTTTTAGCTGTGTTGCTTAATACACGCACTTAATCACAACACTGCAACTTCCCCACCATGATCCCCTCCACGCTTCTTGCCTTCATCAGCCTTGTCTCGGTCACCCTAGCCGCAGCTGCTCCCAAGATCCTTTCCTCCGACGATGTCATCGTCCTCAAAACCGATGGCACTTCCCAAATCATGAAAGCCGCTGACCTCGAACGTCTCGAGACTGCCCCCGCCATCACCACCAAGACCCCCACCAAGCGTAACATCAACCGTCGTGGCTGCGAAAGCACCGAAGTCCAAGTCCTATCCGAAAAAGAATTCCTCAATTGGGATGTTCCCATGTCCCCCGTCATCAGCAGTCTCGACGGCTCCAAAGCCACCGTCAGCGTGACTTCCGGCTTCACCATCGCCAACTCTCTCAAAGTCGGTGCTAGCTTCAGCATTCCTCTCATTGAAGATATTCTCACTACTTCGTTGAGCATTGACTACACCGAGACTTGGACTTCCAGCCAGCAGCAGTCTCTGTCATTCCAAGTTCCGGATAATCACCACGGTCTTATTGTTAGCCAGCCTTATGTCCGACGTGTTCAGGGTAATGTTCTTGATGGATGCGGTGATGATATTGAGAAGGCGGGGTTTACGTCGGATTCGTATGAGAGTCAGACTTATGGGAACCTTGAGTGGGTTAAGGGAATTATTCGTCTTTGCAGCAGCGAAACTTATCCCGTTCCCTTCTGCAACGGTGAGGGCGAGCATAAGTAAGACTCTCAAGCTTCAACTTTGGGTCCAATTCGGGCAAGGCGGTAGAGCGTCTCTCGCAATGATCTGGCTCAAATGACATAATAATTCACATAATTGATTCCGTCTAAGATTGCTGTAAACTCAAACTTGTCTGTTAAACTCTAAACCATCTGTATCATACATGATGCATCTAATCCTCTCTGTTGAAAAGACTGAGATCTAATGGAAGTCTTTCGCCCATCCAGATCGCCCTCTCCAAATGATCCCTCTTCATCGAGGCCCAGCGATTCACACCCTTTTCGGGAATTACATTAGGATGCACGAGCGCCGACAGAGGTCCTCGCCAGATAGCAAGCCACGCGACGAAGGCCCCAAATTGAGCGGGCGAGAAGACGTTGACTTCAAACATGGCAATCGGATGAGGTCCAATTGGCCCCTCCCAGAATTTATAGATTCGTAGTTCGGGAACTAAAGTTGCTCGCGTTAGCTACAGCCGAAGCAATCAATTCATTTAATCGAACTCACATTCTCTTCGGATGCGCTCCCACAGTTCCTTGGCGTACTTGGTCTGCGTTTCGTTGGTTTGGAGGTAGTAGATATGAATGTCACTGATACCTGTCAGCTTGTCACGTGCAGTCCACGGATTGATTGATCTGACTTACAAGCCACCTTGTCGGCCATTGTCCAAAGGATCGATGAACTTTTCGTATGCTTCGCTGAGCTTCCCAGACTGAGGATTTACATAGCTCTTCCCATCTGCTGCCTTCTCGTCTGGCAATGGTGGGGCATTCTCATACCCGGTCAAGGGAGAGGGATATTTGAAGACTGAGGCGTCGCCCATGACTGATGGAGATGTTATGACAGCTTATTAGATTGACAACAGCTAGTGATCGATAGGCTTTTTATGATGTTACAGTGAAGCAAAGTCTCTTTGTTCTTGGGGGCCAGATGCGGGGGATTTAAAGGCGATTGTTGGTTGCGTGACTGCTGCTTGCTATTAATAAGCTGCGTGAGTCAGCAGCTGGAGCACAAGCGGGATCGCCCGACCCGCGCGGCAATTACCCTATAACTATGGAGTGATGGTCTATTACTAACAAACAGCCAATTCAACAGTGGCAATCGATCAAAGGATAGCTATAAGACTCTCCAGAAACGCTGTATCAAGGCAGCCTATGTTTCTATGACTTTTGGAATACTACCAGTTATCAGGAAGCGCTCTGTCAATCAGTCGGTCCCCATCAGAACCCTGGTCATCCTCTGACCTATATGTATAGCGAGGACCACATTGTCTTCAAATTTGTCAATTGCGACATGGAGTTGTCTGAGTATGAGGAAAAGAAAGATTATGTAACTGAAAATTATCGCATGATGATATATTGACAGTCATTACATATTGTGAAAATGTTTTGGAGAAGTGAGTCGCTCCAGCTTCATCAATGTCACCCTTAACCTAGTATATTCGATCGATATGTAGCTCTCTGTTAAGTCTGTAAAAGTATATACAAGCAATCTAAATCACGTCAGTGAAGAAGAAAGAACAGTCCCATAAGATTCCTTCATATCCTTTTTTACAGCTCAAAGTGTCGGAGCAGCAACTGCAGCCTCGTCAACAATCAGATCAACAGGCGTCTGATTAATCCCCGTAAAGCCATCGCCAACAATATACACCATCCCAACATCACCCTCCATACTAAAATGACTCAAAGTATCCGTCGTCGCAGCGCAAGTTTGCTCACCACCACCTTGCTGGATACAGCTCAGCACCGGAACGCTGCACTGGAGGGCAGATGCTTCAGTAGCGACCTGGCAGGTCAGGAACACCACGCCCTTGTTGGGGTTCTCATTGTCGCTGGTGCAGGCCGTGATGTAGGCCTTGGTCATGTCGCTGTTGTTGAACCATGCGCAGATGGACTTGGCGCCGGATTTAATCTGGCCGGTGGCGGCGTCGATGTTGTAGTGCTGCGCGGGGAGAGTGACGCCTGAGCCGAGGTAGAGGGGCGTGCCGAAGAGGTTGTCTGATTTGAGGTTGCGGTTGGCTGCGGGACCGGAGCCCGCGATGATGGCGAAGGTGGTGATTTCGGGTGGGGCATCGGATGTAGTGGTTGTTGCGTCGGCGCTGGTTGTATCGGCCGTAGTCTCGATGGAGGAGAATCTAGTTGTAGCAGCGGAAGTCTCTGTTGTGAACAGTGTTGTTGAATCGGCCGACGGGGCGGTTAAAGCAGTGGTTGTCAAGTCGGCGGTGGTTGAAGTCAGATCATCAGTTACCAAGGACTCGACCGAAGTTGAGGTCTCAGTGACGGCGGAGTCAACAGAGGAAGATACAGTCGGTTCAACGACACTTGATGTCAAAGTTGCAAAGGTGCCGACTGAAGCTGCATAGTTCTCAATTAGCGCATGCTCTTTGCCAGATTCGCCATATAAACATACCTGACGTAACCGGCTTGCATGGGCTGGCAGCCACGCCAATGAGCCCAACGGCCAGAGACAAAAGCGCGCGTGTATACATAGCTAACGAAAGACTGAAGTTGAAATTAAGACACTGAAAGAGAAAAATCAGGGACATTACGCAAATGGGCGCTGCAATGTCTTTATGGCGTCGGGGCTTGGCGCTTGTCATCTCTAGCGCGCTGTCAATAGTGAACTATCGATCTCAGCTGCGCGCTAACAGGTTTAGCCCAGGAACTGTTGAGAGGAAATGCAGGGGAAAATTAACGGTATGTCAATAGCGTCACCTAACTTTGCGGTTTACGAGCATCCAATTTCCTCATACATAATCTAGGACTCAGGGCGGATCAGAATGCATGTAGTCCCGATTCGATAAATCGAAGTAATACAGCATCAAGATGAGATAAGATACAACGCATTTCTTATAATCCGTAGACTTATCACCCCCATATTCAGAGATGAAAGGCAAGGACTCTGATTGTCCTTCATACGACTTCAAATGCGCGATCCTGCTTTTAGAAAGCGCAGTCAAGCCCAGAGCGAGGCTGGATATGTAACCCGAGCTTAGCAATTGACGAGGGGGCGGAGAAGGTCTTCTTCAATGATATCTCACGTCTATATTCGTTAAAAAATCGGTCTCTGAAGCCAGTCCAGGTCCAGGCCCCATTCTTCATCTTGAAGCCCATCGATCAGAGTTGTGAGCCTTTTGTGAATGTGGGAGGATAAGCCGGTAGAATCTTCGGCCTCATGCAGACCGACTCCCAGAACTGAGAACGATAGATATGCCAGAAGCCCAGGTCCTGTACTCACTGGTGGCATAGTCCTGACCATCCAATCCCCCAAGTTTATCATTGAATGAATCCACTTAGCGGTGTCGTTAAAACTAATACCATGAAAATTCGGATTGTGCCCTTCTTGAACACCTGATAGATGTTTCTGAGTTTCGAGTGTCAGGTACTTCACTGTCAGATTGGAGCTTATTACTTGTGGTTCGCTATCCCAGGTGGACCAGCTGTGATCTGTGTAATCTTTGCAAAACTCGATTACATGATAGACACAGTCTCTGACCTGGGAGAGAGCATTAACTCTTCTCTGTTCAATCGCATCTGAAACATCATCAGTAACTGGATCGCCTTTAAGATTACGAACCAGGGTCCTCTGTACATACCGACGATGTACTTGGGCATCTCAAATCCATGTCTATCATGCTCTGGGTCTATCCGACC
Source organism: Fusarium phyllophilum (assembly GCA_013396025.1). Classification (NCBI taxonomy): domain Eukaryota; kingdom Fungi; phylum Ascomycota; class Sordariomycetes; order Hypocreales; family Nectriaceae; genus Fusarium; species Fusarium phyllophilum. The sequence goes on along the minus strand of JAAOAQ010000295.1, from coordinate 2,729 downwards.
TGTTGCCTGCTGAGCTATAATAGCGGATAACTTCTTGAACTCAGCTGGCATATGGAGCCTCCATAGAACCCAGAGCCACGCTATCGCGTCCTCGTCGAAAGACGTGGACATAGTGGGTAGTAAAGCATCAGCCCAATCGAAGCCTTGAGACAGATATTGTTTCCCGAGTTTGTATTTGTCTACCACCACAATGTAGCTGACAAGTAGGTCAAGCTCGATACGAGCCGGGATGTCATAGCCGTTAACCATCCCGGTCATGACTGTTTGCCATAACGTACTTGAGAAAATGTGCGTTCATCCCGTGCGTGGCGTCCTGTATGAGCTGGTCAGCAGACGCACTATCTCCAAGGTCATTGGTTGGGGTAAGGTGTGTGTTGCAAGCATTCGCTGTTGCTTCGTTTAAATGGAAATTACACTGTTACAAGAACAGTTCTGGCAGTATAACAAGCCCCCAAAAATTACTGAAAGTCGTTGGCCAACTTATGTTATCTCTTGTCAAACGGTGAGGGGGTGTACCTACAAAATTCATTAGAGCCAGGGGGTCTCGGCTTGGCTGAGTAGTCTATTTTCTCTCTTAACTGCCGCTTGTGCTCTTTCGATGCAGCCTTATCAGTTTAGCGGGTTTTTTCATGGACGGCCTAATTCAAATAATGGCGATATCGCACATGGCGGCATTCCACGAAACGATGTTAACAAACCAACGGCAACATTGCATAGAACAATCCACAACATGGTGCCAACAAGGACATTATGAATGGGGGCGGTAATGGTGCCAATGATGGAAACAACAACAATTACGGAGCTGGCGGCCAGCTGGCGGTGGTGAGCGAGGATTTGATTAAGTCTGACACTGGATCTGGGATTTCTATACTGGCTTCATAATTTGAGACACTGTGTCGACAATTGCGTGTTGCTGATTGATTTGAGCGTGTGCATTGTAGTGGAATCACGATTCACAGCGGTTGCCATTGTAAACTTATCATAAAAATACGTACCATACCAATTCCAGAATGCAAACTGCAAAGATAAACGTAGTGCAATAATGTTACCTATCCTTGGCCTTGGGCATGGTACTGATCTGTGCATCATCAAATTAAGTCTAACTATATACATAATAAGGGCTTTTGGCTCCCTCACTTGTCATACACGTTACATTTCCTCCAACGCCTAAATCTAATACCCGAAACACTATATCTTGAAAGTCTGACTGACTGCACTTTTCCCGCTTGCGCTGCGAGTATCATCTGGACTTAGTCGCTCGTGTGAAACGCGAATGTGAGTTACCAGCTCGATCTCATCATCTCTCACGCCCCATTTAGCGTACTGCGATGCCGGGGCCTCGGCATTCTGACCTCTTCCAGTGATCTTTGTGTGAACGCCATAGCCGCTGGGTTGGTTCGACGAGGAGCGGTTTGTAGATGATTTCGACCGCATAATGAATCTTCGAAGCCCAGGGAGGCACACGACTATAACAGCGGTACTCATCTCGGCGAGAGACAAGGTATCTGTATACTAGGTTAGCCGAAGAAAATTATACAGCAGGAATGCAATGAGAAAGACATACTGCCAGACTGGTCATCAAGCTCAAAATCAGTGGCATTATAGGCAATAAATCGGGATAAGCTGACTATCAACGTGATAGCACCTAGAGAGAAAATGCCAATCAGGGCGATCTTTTGTTTTCGGTGGAGTTTCAGATGTTTGAGTAGAAAGAAGGGGTAGAAAAAGACTATTGGCGGTTACGTTAGCTGAGTTCTTTCAAGTGAATAGCGGGCATCAAACATACTTAACAAATCCGTTGAGAAATTGAGACCCCATTGAACACAAAAAGAAGCATATTAGTTCCATGCTGACTTGAGCTGGTTTTCAATAGACCTGACAGCTGTTAGTCAGACGATGAGACAAGCTATGCCATTTGACCTCACCAATTATCAGAAAAAGGTAAACAGATAAGAGTGTTTACAAGCACTGATGTAAGTAAAGCGCAACCAAGATAGATCGTGATGGCAAGCAGAACGCGTCTTAATGATCCGGAGATGCCAGGGATTAATTTCCAATAAAACAAGATAATAGATATCTTGGGGAAATAAATCCCAGTATCGAAGAAGTACTCTGCAAGTAATACTATCTGCACTTGGTTAGTTGTACAACTCTCTTTCATGCAGCCACACAATATGGTGCCTTTAAGTATTCTACTGAATTCACAACAAGTTCAGAGCCAATTGCAGGATTATCGATAAAAATTCGAAGTGCAAGAGTCGAGCAGATAAACCATCCTAGGCTGAAAACCCAACCTAGCCATGCAAAAATGTCAGGCATGCTAAATAAAGCATGCTTCATTAAAACGTTCGCCCAGCATCGTAGGACCAGTACTACTAATGCTAAGACAAGCAGCACTGCTTGAATACCCTGAAGGAATTAGTTACAAAAAGACGAAGAGAGAAGGAAAAGGTAGAAAATTACAATAGAAGTGTTGGTATCCATTGAAACGCTCGCTCGGGAGAGCGACCCGAGTCTTTGGTTCTACAGCTAGACTGAGAAGCAAACAAAGACACGAAGGACATGCATGGTTTGGCAGCAGAGGTTGGACAAAAATGGATTGGGGGCATGCAGTATATTTAACGACTAAGGTTAAGCTTAAAAGTTACCAATCAACAATGGAGCTTAAAGCTGGGCTACCTGTTGGCTCGATAAGCGAGGGAAGTACTTAGCCTGGGAGGGGAGGGGAG